>JAWQFL010000007.1:647644-887329 GCA_033442365.1 Creolimax fragrantissima
ACACACACACACACACACACACACACACACACATACACATACACATACACATACACACACACATGCAGATGTGCGTGGTGTAAGCGATGTTTACACGACATTTGTAAGAAAAGAACTGATGGGCTTTCTTCTGAGGACGAGTGTAACTTGGGTGAATTCCGATCACTGATTATCCCCTACACTAGCTTTCGGTTCAAGCCTGTCGAGGATCATTCACCACAACATGATATGAAAAGTGTGTAGTTGTACGTATCACAGATGTTATATTACTATTTCATGTTTGTATTTCTTATAAAGTAAAAAGGGGTGTCTAGTATATAATATATGTATCCGCGGCTCATGCTGGTATTGCATATATTTCTCTCGAATATATAAATCATTCCTCTCCTGCGTATGTACATGTATGGAATAAGTCTAAAAAGCATCGTTTCGGGGACGAAGTAGTATCACTGTTAGTGCTACCAATTAAGCACCTTTCTTACTAAGCATGCCGAAAGTACCCTCCCATGTAGCTTATTTGCGTAAACATTCATTTCGATAGACATTTGCATACAGAAATAATAAAATAGGTTTTCATTCACCACATGGTGCAAAGAGTGAGAATTTAGTTATACATGCATGTGTGTTCATATGTACATATATACATACGTTTCAGGATTGAACCTAGAAGCCACAAATAAGTTCGACAGTGTCACCGCCACATCCTATCAAGACTTGGCCAATCCAATGCGCATTCTCAATGTACCTGACAGTACGCCTCTGCTGGTACTAATCAACCCGGGAAGTGGTGCACAGCAGGGGCCGGGTATCATTGACCAACTCTCGTACATTCTTAATCCAAGGTGTGTGTAGTGCTCTAGTATACGATTCAGCCGAAGAGTAAGGTGCGCATACACTAGACCAGTCACTTGCATACACATGTGTAAATGTATGTATGTGCGTACATATGTTTGTATATTTTTCATACTGCAAACGGTGGCCAACAGCAAGAGCTAATAGCAGGCAAGGAGTGTTTAGGCCGTACTTTCATAAACCCGCACTCACACGCTGCAACGCAAATTTGGTATCTGTTGCGCTTGGTTGAGTCTTGCATACAAACGCGTGTTGATGTGCATCTCTCTTAAGTCTAATGAACAGGAGTGTGTATCATAAATTAGGGATTGTGCTTGCTGGATAGAAGGCATGCGGTGTGTTTGTCACTAATAATCTTCAGGTTACATAACCGAAGAAGAGGAGAAGCGTTTGCAAGTTTTTATTTCTGTGATGAAGCATGTGTGTGCGAGTCAGTACATGTATGCCAAACCCAACCCACAGAATGATTCGTCCATTTACGTTTGTAGTCTAGCTCACCTCAATCACCTACACCCACATCCACACCCACACCCACACCCACACCCACACCCACACCCACACCCACACCCACACCCACACCCACACCTACACCCACACCCACATTAGGCAAGTATTCGACATCACTGTCACAGGAGGGCCATGTAGTCCATTACGTCAATTCCAGCACGTACACAATCTTCGTTTGCTTGTGGCTGGTGGAGATGGTACAGTCGGGTGGGTTATGAGCGAACTGGACCAATTCGGGTGGCATGGAGATTATCCTCCCATTGCAATCTTGCCCCTAGGCACAGGTGTGTATGTATACGGTTGTTGTTTTAGTGTATGCTTTCATTTTCTGCATATCGAATCAAACACTTTCTAACAAAGAACAAAGAAATACAGAGAACGTGTGAACACACCGGCAGTAGTTACTCATGCAAACACAGTCTCACTCATAGGTGTGATGATTATGATATGCAAACAAATTGCACCTCGAACATAAGAATCAAACTTTGTACTTACATAAATGCACACTGTATAAAGATATACACAGACGAATGTACAAGACACACTCACAAATACCCAGGTCTTTCCTATTAAAGTAGTATATGCATCCACACACTGGTATACACAAATACAATGAAGTCTCATTTTTATGAAGGAAGTACTGTTGTGGGTACATATTATTCGGAACACCTGCTCGAAATCATATACATGTACAAGCATTCATTTACGTCTAGATACACAAACAATTCCCGTCACAACTCATAGGCAACGACCTAGCAAGATGTTATGGTTGGGGACCTGGTTACACTGGAGGTAGCTTAACAACTATTGCTAGAAAACTGATGTCGTCAACCATGTCCGTACTCGACAGGTGGTCAATAACAGTGGAACGATTAGAACATCACAGTGATGATTCCATGACCGAAGGTGTGCTTTTGCTATAAATATCCATGTATATATAACGAGTGTGTGTATATGGTGTGTCTCGGTATGTGTGTGTGTACGCGCTGGGCAGGTGGTCAGTCACAGTGGAACGTTGCACTTTTCGGTTTTAGTACATACGCTGATTTTGAAAACAAAAATCCAAGTAGTTTTGATATGCAGATGCTAAGAGAAAAAATGTAATGCATATATTTGATTATGATTCAAATTCCGTTCATTTCTTAGCATAGAAAATGTATTTGTTAATATTTCCCAACCCGATCATATAACCAGGTGACCCAATTCCTTTGTCAATCATCAATAACTACTTTTCGATCGGAATTGACGCTAGTATTGCTCACAAAGTATGAAATAAATACATACAGAAACATATACAAACACAAGTGAGTGTATATATATGCTTGTGTTGTTGCCTGTTGTATCCTTCTGTCTGTGTTTATGTACGGGTGTCACTGTATAGATGAGAATATACTTGCGCATAGTGTTTATGAAAATTCAAAACATATGTAACCGACAGGCACTAGCTTATATACATGCATTCATGTGCATACGCACACATACAAGTTTCACATTATGAGACAACAAAATCCGGGAAAATTCAAGTCACGATCGCGGAATAAAATAATCTATGCAGAGTTGGGAGCCAGTGAGATGATGAGTAGAAGATGCACGAACATGCATAAACATATGACCATGGAGGTGTGTATATCGTATGTTTTGAAGGAATCTAGGTTACCAGAAAAATCCCAATACTTTTTTCGCGTATGATTGTGAAGTTATTTCAAGAGTTTTTATTGGCTACTGTGATTTTCTACATGTGTAATCTCTACCTACACACGCACTCGTGCGTACACACATAAATAGGTGGATGGAGTATCGATCGATTTACAAAACGGGCCTGCGGTTCAAACGTTGGCAATGCTAAATATATTAACGTAAGTTCTATAATCAGCGACCAGTTTTATGGTTTAACAAACAAAATCTACGTACTTACAATATTGCGCATCCACTATTATTAACGTACATACAGCATATACGCTGGTCGTGATGTCTGGGGACCGAAGGCAACAAAATCATTTTCGGCTCAACGAATGGACGACAAAATCTTCGAGATTGCTGGTATTACTGACATGAAACACATGGTATGTGTACGTCCATGAGATGGTACATAAAATATGTCAACTAAGTGTTATTACGCGAGGATCACAATTTAAGTACGTATGCATGTACACACTTGCACGCAGACGCACAACCAACTCACAGAGACATTACACAATACACATTACACGATACACGAAACACTCGTACGGTCACAGACAAACACACATACATACACCTCATTTACGAGCACAAATATAGTCATATTCATACGCATACGAACAACTACGCCTACACCCAAAATATTAACTTTTAATTCAAGAACTTGATAGTAATTATAAATCCATACATTCATGTAAAGGGAACGATCACGGCAGGTATTGGCAGGAGAGGAAATCGAATCGCACAAGGATCAGAGTGTATAATAAGAACAACTAAAACGTTGCCGATGCAAATAGGTTTGTGTTTGCCAATGTTTATACTTTTTTGTAGTCTGTGTGCTTATTTAGTCTATGTACACTCAACATGACCAATTATAATCTTGTATTGAACTGAGATGTTAAAGAGATGTGCATGTACGCACATGAGCAGCACGGATTAAATCCGTACTGAGAGAGTGAGAGGGAAAATATAGAACTTTTGATAGAATTGCATAATGAACACCTTCAGACGTATACTACTCACTAATATTATAAATATACCAGACGGAGAACCATGGCTACAATCTCCGTGTCAAATTACGATTAAACATCACAATCAAGCACGTATCCTTCGCCCTGATAAGCCAGTGGAGGCGGACCGTATTAATCGCAATAGCATATCAAATCTTCTGGAATGACAGGTACTCACTGATCCGTAGCATACGAATAGTATAAGAAAAGAGCAACTTGAAGATATGCATTTGTATATAAATTTACGCTGGCGTGAATTAACAGTCCAATCAAGACATCGAAGACAGAGTAACGGTCGTTGAAGGGAAATGTGAGGGCAATGTACTTAGAATATTAGAATCAATATATAGCGTTCTAAGATAAACAATATATATGGTGTAAACAAAAGGTGACATCTGCTTTATTTCCTTCTACAATGTTCTGAGGACTTGTACGACAAATTTATTTTGTACTTTCGAGATATTTTCGGACGAAGGAAAGACACGACCACCAGCTGTTCATCCGAGCGTGTGTGTATGGCTATGAGGGCAAAGGAGGGCAAGAGGCGGAAAGACATGTTTCTAGAAGACCTACTAGCATGTACAGCCAAATGTATTCACACACAAATACATTGTCATAGTCGATTCCTGAGGTGTACGTTATACATCCTCAAAGAGAGAGAAAGCGAAGGTATAAAGATATGCTAACGCTGACGTATATATATGTATGATGCGTGTATCTTTTGATTGCAAAAAAAATCAATTTATACGGATGAGGGATTTAGCAGCTACATATGTAAGAGTAATATATCCCACGGCAAAGTAGATGGTACTCAATTAATTGATGGTTAAGAGTAAGGAATACGCGAAAAGAATTTTCAAATAGCCCATTATATATGGTTCTGTCGGTGTTTGTGATGTGGTTGCTTGTGTATACCCACTTTGGTCGATGCGTACCCTATTCCAGTTACCTGTCTTCTTCTGTATGATTGTGTGTTTTGTATGAGTTTTGTTCATGTTATATTTGTAGATGTACGTATTACGAATATGTGCTATACCTTTTTGAATACATCCAGACGTATATGTATATACATACGTACACTCTCCTTTGCGAGTACTATAGTGCTCGGAACAGTCCCCAAGTACTCTGGAACACTATATACCAACCACGCGCGCTCACAGAAACACTAGATTTCACACTATTGTATGTACACCTGACGTCTGTAGTGAGTCCTACCAGTTCAAGACGAACAAGTAGAATATAATGCATGAATGAATGAATATGCGTATGTTTGTATGCATAAGAATGTTGCATCTGTTGAGTATCAGCAATTTTCCACTTTCGGCATATATTCTCAAAAAATTCTTAATATTAACACGAAATAGGTAAGAGTTTTTTTACTGATGTATACAAAGGTAAGTACACAGAACGAAAACAGTCCATTATTGAGATAACAACGATATTGTTCGGTTGCAAAGTGAGTGGTTTCAGCAAGTGCACGCCTAAAGCTTATTTATGTTTTGTTCCACTTTCAGTTTCTGAGAATTATAAGTTAATTGTTACGGAACTGTTCCGGAGAACAAATGGCAATAAAATGCACTTGTTGTGCACACCACCAGGAAAATTCTAAATAATTGACGGTAATAAAATTGACCGCAATAACTGTCTGGTCTGTCAGTGTCAGACAATCGGTGCAGTACATTTACAGGTACAAGGACGAAGATCTATTTACCCCGCACATAATAGATACTGAGTTTGTATATGATGAACTTCTTAATGAAAGGGTGGTGCTAAAAAGCACCAGTTTGTTGTTGCGGTTATGCGGACGGCGTTGTGCATGTGCAAAGTACTTAACCTCCGAATCCGTAAAGGGTTCGTCCTTGGCGCTTTAGTGCGTAGACTACATCCATAGCTGTTACTGTCTTGCGCTTAGCATGCTCGGTGTACGTGACAGCGTCACGGATAATATTTTCAAGGAAGACCTTGAGCACACCTCGGGTCTCTTCGTAGATGAGACCCGAGATACGCTTGACACCACCACGTCGAGCCAATCGGCGGATAGCAGGCTTAGTGATACCCTGGATATTATCACGTAAGATCTTACGGTGACGCTTAGCGCCTCCCTTTCCAAGTCCCTTTCCACCCTTTCCTCTTCCAGTCATGATGCGATGGATACACTTAGAAGTGTGTGTGTATGTTTATGTGTGTGTGTGCGTTATGCCTTAACATTCAATTGAAAAACATGGAATAGTGATAAGGTGAACCATATGCGGCAGTGGCCTTTATATACTCAAGCAGGGTGATAGAAAACGTAGTCCTCTGGATATGTTACGGAAACTTGTACTATTCTTATTCATGTAGATTGGATTTGGTAGAGGATTTTTATTACGGCTTCTATAAACGTACACTTCCAAAACGAGTGCTGGTCTGCCCGTTG
Organism: Creolimax fragrantissima; assembly: GCA_033442365.1. Lineage (NCBI taxonomy): Eukaryota > Ichthyosporea > Ichthyophonida > Creolimax > Creolimax fragrantissima. Next base: position 654,110 of record JAWQFL010000007.1, read on the forward strand.
GCTAATGTCCGTTGTGAGAATTCTCGCGCCAATGAAGGATTTCAGTATCTTAAACTCCAAAATAAGAACCCCAAAATTCTGAATTTGGCTATACATGCCTCAAAATCGTCCAAATCCGATTTTTAGAACGCTTGGGGTAATATCGCTCGTAATTTCGAAATCATTTGGATCAAAAATGGATAGAATTAGGAAGCACGGTGAGACCCAAACTTTTGAAAAATTGGATACAATCCCGATTATGAAGTGGGTACATGAACAGTTCGGAATTGTATTCAAGCCCAGGGACAGACCGGCTCGAGTGTGGAGTTCTCTGGAATTTCATTGGTGTAAGTTGGAAGAAACCACTTCAACAACGACATGGTATATAAAGAAGCTCACACAGTCCTCAGTGTAACATTCAAACATCAATTACACTTGAGAATAGTGTATAGACACAAATTATGCCTCCTAAGATTGCATCCACCGGTGCCGCCGCACCTGCTTCCAAGAAGTCCGGCAAGAAGTCTGTAGCAGGAAAGCGCAAGAAGAAGCGCACCGAGTCCTACTCTATCTATATTTACAAGGTCTTGAAGCAAGTTCACCCAGACACTGGTATCTCCTCCAAAGCTATGTCCATCATGAATTCTTTCGTTATCGACGTGTTCGAGCGCGTTGCTGGAGAGGCCTCAAAACTCTCCATGTACAACAAAAAGTCTACCATCTCCTCCCGCGAAATTCAAACCGCTGTTCGTCTGCTCTTGCCTGGAGAGTTGGCGAAGCACGCCGTCTCTGAAGGGACCAAGGCTGTCACCAAGTATACCTCAAACAAGTAAATACTTGATGCTTTGGGCTTCCGGCTGGCTTCTGTTTACAGTCTAAAGTCCGTATATACTAACTTGAACTGGTGCTTTTTAGCACCACCCTACGACATGGGAGTATTATCGTTTGATTGGAACATGTTTGCTATTTTTCGCTCACACGATTCTAGTACGTATGCTTACATAACTGGTATGAAAAATGAATTACTAAGAAATATATCTTCCGGAATTGTAGCGAGGCAAGACTGCGCCACAAAAGGCCACCTTTTGAGATATGTGGGATTGTATGCAAAGCTAAACGATATCTCACCTTGTTTGAATATGGCATCATGAAGTGTTTATTATCTTGGTGCAAAAAGCACGTTGTGCGACTGTTATGAATGAGCTGTTATCTTCAACTTATTTGCTCACGAAGAATCTTTGTACATACAACGCTTGGAGCGTTTATTTGGTTCCACAAGACTGTTGAGTGTAGCCGTAGACAAGTACACTGGCATACGTTACAATGCATGTACAGGAGCTCTCCGATAGCGTACATACGTAGACATTTAAGTTTCAAGTGTCCAGAACAAGCAGACAAATTAAATAAAATATATCATATGTGTATTTGACTACACGGATTCGTTTACAACGCCGATCTGGAAGTGAAGTGACCTTCTTCAACAAACTTCTCAATTAAAGAAGTACAATCACTTGTTACTTTGATCACGCCATTGAAATAACCTCTTTTATCGTGTGAAGGGCCTCGCATGCATAAACAGATTTCATATACACTTACAACCATTACAACACTTTTATTTCTTGGAGGGCTTTAGATTCGTGAGGCTATTTACAGACCCTGCATCCACTGCCGAAACTACATTATCATCACCGTGGTCGACTGCTGCTCTCGGGCCAACTACAGAATCCCGGCGGGACGTCTTGGCATAAATTTGGTCTTTCACGCTGTCAAATTCTACCTTAGTCATGGTTTGATGGATCGCTTCGAATGCCAATGAAGCCAGGTGCTTGTAACCCTGTAAGTACGTAATGATGAGCACCGAAGTTAAAATTGTAAAGAAAGACGGCGTAAGGCTTGCCTTGCACAATCACCTCCCTCGAACCAAACGATACATGTGTAAGGAAAGATTTATAAATGTACGATGTGCGCTACCTTGGAACAAAAGTGCATCATATCACTGGAGTAATACTCGTTATCTTTGAATCTATAGTCAGTAAGCGCTGGACCCTCTTTAATACTTCCATCGGTATTCCTGTAAGAAAAAAAATGTGGATGACATGAAGAACATTAAAAAAGCTCATCTAAACGATGAAGTGATAAATTATATCACCTCTGCACGAATACATCATAATATCATTTGTCATGAACTAAAGCCCGACATTTATGGATACCCTACGTACTTCTTTAGATAAGCATCGAGCAATTCATTCTTTCGTTGGGCTAGCTTCAATAGATTACCCTCTTCACCAGCATCCCAAACCTGGTATTGAAACGTGGCGTTAATGAGGTAAATATGATTCTATACCACGCAGTCTATTGTCAAATATACGCGATTTCCTTACGACAAAGGGTATCATCTTCAGCAGATATAGGGTTAATACCAAAGTAAACTTGACTAAACACATACCTTGGAAACGAACACATGCTTTCCGCGGGCACTTAACTCAGAACAAATTGCTCGCAGGTGTCCATTACTTTTTTGCGCTACATGCTCAATCGACGTCTTGTTCAGCACCTCATTCCTAGTTCCCAACATGAAAAAAACCCGAATTATGCGGTGTTCCAATACGAGCAACAAACCTTACATTTCTCCATAGCAACGTAACAAGAGATTTAACCGAATACCAAGGGTGACCAAGAAGACAAGGTACATGCCAATAACTTAAGACTTCAACAGAACGATACGAGTAAGAGGATAACATACCTTCCATCCATAGACCCAAGCAACAGTATGACCACTACAATAACATCAAAGAAAGAAATAAAGAAGGGCAATATTAGAATTGATGTACTGCATAAACGAACATAATCTTTAAATTTTGACTTCACGTCTCAAGTCTACATGCTCGACGGTTCGAAGAAATGCCATGATGCAAACAACGCATACCTTCTGCATCTTTTAAAGAAGGCATGTCGAATGTTTGACTAAATAGCTGTATTGAAAAGCGCGAATAGAGTGTTAGGGCAACCCAGTAGAAGCAGAACAATATATATTCACACTGGTAACATAAAGATTACACACTAATTGAAGACGTCGAAGTTCGAAATACATTAATATAGTACGTTAATCAATAAATGTTAAACGCGCATGACAAAAAAGCAACTTACACCATTCTGGATTGACGGTAGCCAGTCGTCAGTGTGAGTAGCATACTGCCCGCGGTTGTATAATATCCACTTTGAGCGAATACTTTTCTTGTGGACAATCATTGGATGCATGTACGTCACAATTCCTATAAAATTTATAAATGTATCACGATCTTAGAATATTACGATATTAGAAAAATATAGAAACGGTTTACGGGTAAAAGCAGAACTTTCGCAACAGGTAGCATGATGATCGGATTAAGGCAGATAATTCTTTGCAGGCAAACGTGGGTATAAAATAACTCGCATTAACAAAGGTAAGCATTGCTAAGACATCCAATTGCAGACGTGGATTTGGGCTAAACGTACCAGCTTCATGCCCAAATGTTACCCAATCTCCGTACCCTTCAGCAAAGCCATCTCCTGTGCGGAATGAATGTATACAAAGATAAGCTTCGTACAACGCTAAAACTCGTACTTTTCTCACAAGTAGTGTGTAAATATGCTCTTTACTCTAGCAAGACTACAATTTGGTTCGTAATATCAGGATACATAAAACACAACACACATACCTGCGACTATGATCTTATGTAGTTGAGAAGTGCTTTTTGGGATAGGCGCGGAGCTCTGCAAAGAACAAAATAGAATGTTAATATAGTCGAGGATCATTGTCAGCCACAACGAGCTGTCATACTCACAGTCATACTGACACAGAGAAAGTTTACAGAAACAAACTAAACACAACGAGCGGTCATACTCAATGTCATACTGACATAGAGAAAGTTTACAGAAACAAACTAAAGATCATAGGTCTGAATTGAACACAGCTACAATAATAAGCCCACCTTGTTGACTCGAATCCACCATATCTTTAAGGTCACTTTAAGCTGAATAAAGTATGTGATAAGCATAGCCACTATCTCGGCAAGCATGATTCTATATCAGCCGAAACAGGAGACGTCAACCAAAGATATATATATATATATGTATATATATAATGGATGTAGAGAGGTAACATGCACACATTTTTATGGTGATCGAATTGCATATAGGTATGCATGCACTTGCATGGTTATGAGAACGATCACAAAATTAGAATCCTGTGCTTCCATTCGAGAAGATGGCAACACGGTAAACGACCCCAGATAACGGTATTGCCGATCGCTGATCTGAACTTTTTTCGTTCTCTCGACAGAATATATAGGATACATGCTGTAGGCACGACCTCTTAGTTATCATCCATGTACATCATATGAATACTGTTAGTAAGGACGTGAAGAGTTCGAACAGATGCTGTGGAAGTCGGTCTTGTATGAGCGATATGACTTGCTCCTCCTTAAATCCAAGTTATTTTCTGCTGTCTAGGTTCTTCTATGATTATGCTAATTTTAAGTAATTAATCGCAGGAATTTGTGGAGAGTTTCACAATGAACTACAACTGACGGATCTAATGCACCTAAATTTTCATCTCTGGATGCATGCTGCTGATTGTTTCAACTAGCATAGGCAGCTAGGAACCTATTGGACGGTTGATTCAATAACTGATAGAATTGTCTCATGTTCTCAAACCATCGCCAACCAGACAATTTTGTCCAATATGATAACCTTATAATTTTGAATAGACACACTTGATGGCACTATAAGTTCGACCAATTTTTCTTTATTCAACTGTTTTGACCGAGTCCTTGACTGAGATTGGTGCAATACAAATTGGTTTCTTGGTCTTTGGATTGACGACTTTTTGTGTAAGCCCAGGACTTAGAATCTCTATTGATATGTCGATGATCCGTTCACCATAATCTTCGTGTACGTTCGAGAGTTATTGTGACACTTTATGTAATAGGTTTGTCCATTTCGTGTAGAGACTTTAATGAAGTTTTTGGCCTCGAATGCTCGCCAGTGACAAGCAAAGTAGGTGTCCTTGCTTTGCTATAGAACAATATTTTTTGAAATGTGTACATGTGTCCTACTTAGCACCCACGACATCACTTAGCGTCACCTAATGCAACAGTCACTATCTCTTAACACAAGAAACACTTTATACTTAGTTTGAGACAAGTAGTAGATAAAATAACGGATTAAAACCTAATCTATGAGGAAATAAGTGACCAGAATTTGGGCACGAGAAAGAATATTATTATTCAGAAATGTGAATTAAAACAACACCCGGCGAATTCAATAGATAGCGCATCTTCATAGTTTCAAAACTAGTAAAGCGATATTTGTAACAGTAAAGTACACCTGCATAAACGGCTTTTCCTACCTTGTCATCGCGCGCCTTACAACAAAGTGCCGTCTTTCACGTCTCATCCTCCGTCATTTAGCAGTGACATCGACGTGGATAACATTGTTCTTACCAGGCGGAGTGAAAAGTGCTAATTACGCGTCATTTCGACCAATCCTTTGTGATATACCGATCGAAACGACCCGTTGGTATAGCATGCTAGGGCCTTGATTTCTGTCTTGCGGGGCTTTGCTTCAACTTGGAAGTCGTAGTACCGTCCCAGGGTGGTGTAAAGTTCAAATCGTTTACATCTTACTCCTTTCATGTTCAACTGCAAGCGCACGTGCATACTTAACGCACTCAATTACAGAAACGCAAAGAGGGAAAACTGTCTGCGTCCACATATTTAGCTCACATAGCTCGTGAAACACGTAGACGGAAAATTTATCTACTTTTCAATATGAGTCGAGAAGTAGGCTCGTCCCCACTCCTGGGGATAGAACTAGATGGGCAAGTTAGACCCGATGTTCCATCCACGAATGCTTGCTTCGACACTGCAGTTTTACCTGCGAACCACAGGCATCACTCACACTCACATTCACATTCACACTCGGTGTACACACACCGCCATTCGCAACCTGTCATAGGGAATAAAAGCAGCCCCGCGAAACCTCCTCGGATAGTCAGACAGACACAATCGGAGGGGTTCGTACAACTACCTGCAACAAATAATGCGGTAAACCTACCTGCCAATGCTGCTGATATAATAATTGACAAGAGACCCACTGAAAGTGAACATGATGTAGCAAAAGCTATTGCACGTGGGAGCCATCCCGCTAGCTCACATTTGATGGATATTCGCGGGTCAACAGCTGATCAAAGCGGGAGTGAAGGGATTTCTGCTAGCTCAGTATTGCCCCCTACAGGTAGTCCTACGGATTTGTCAGGAGCGGACGATAGTGCACTAGCTTATAAACTAGAAGGCTCATCAAGAGTTGATGATACCATCAACAATACGGTGGACCCGTCGTCGGGATTTTCACTAGTCACTGCGCCAGCGTCCATGTTACTGCCGACTCCTTTATTGGCCTTGTCAGGGCTAGATTCTAGTAGAATCGAACAAGACGAAAATACCACTGATAATTCCAACATTAAAGCAATCATCTCCATCCCTGACAGTATGAACACTGTGGCTGATACCGATTATATCACCGTATCAACCCCTACTGGAACGAAACCGGAGGCCTCCACTTTAATCGGAAGTGCGAATAGTTCTGGTGGTACAAGTCGTAAGAGGACTTTGTCCGTTGACACGTACGAGTCAATCAGCTGTACCACTCCCGCAAGAAAAACGCGTGTTGGCTTCGATTCGATGGTCGTAGATGAGGCCAAGAAAGGTGAGTTATGACTATAACCAATTTTTATACTTTTGCCAATACTTGTGAGTATAGTACGTTTATGTATAAGTGGCATGACGCAGTATGAATAAGTGCATGTATCTATGAACTATGTATATCCCTAAGTCACCCACAATCCCTATTCACATCGGGTCAACTAACTACGTATAAAATCGCACGCAAATCTGCGTCATCACAGTATCAGATGAGGATGCACGTCCTAATGTTGTACAGAGCTCGAATGAGGCTCCCCCCATGATGGTTTTAGGTGGGCCGTGGACGAGCAGTGTAGTGACTAATATTGACTTTGGAAGGCATGACCAAGGAAACAATAGCGACAATAACGATAGTATAAGAGCCCAGAAGACGAAGGTAGAGCTCTTGGCCGAAAGTATCAATGGTAGGGCTACAAATAATAGTAGTATTGGGCCTTCAATCAGCGGCGACGAGAGCGGTTCAGGCAATGAGTCTGGTGCACTTAGTAGTTGTAGTACAGATTCGTATAGCACTGATGACTCAGGTATGGTGAGACTCTTTCAACAAGGTCCCTTGGCATGGTTACAGAAGCAACGGGTGGCAGGTGTAACTCCTCGAGAGACCCTTCAAAAGTTGCAGGTCAATCTGGTATGTATCTCACTATTGTATGTTTACCCTATGCCTATCTCTCGTTTAGTTTTGACACCCGTACATGTACAAATACTGTTTCTTATGGCTGCTGCTCGTTGCATTCCTTTTCAAATCTTAGCCCGACGATATGGACGAAGCGGACGACGAAGCACTGTGGAAACTCGCGGGACTTGAAGGTTCGTTTTAGTGCTAGACGTATACGTATATACAAGCGTTCACTCCTCATATATCAGTCATATCGTAAACAAAAACTTATTCTGCGTAGTATGATGGTAATGTCTATATTCCTCCTTACGTCCTGATAGTTGTATGCTCACTTCGTCAATGTCCTAGAGTAGTACTGATGAATTTTGAATAGTATTATGTACATTTCTCATACTCTTCATTTCACATATACTTTCTGTACAGTTAAGTCGCTGTTCAAATGCTTTTCACACAACATAAACGTGTCGCGGACAACCTTTCCTAGGTCAGTCCCGCAGTCAAAGCTGCCTAGCCTGGACCTGGCTGGTATAGCTAGTTACATTCAGTCTGGCGGGTGCAAAAACATCATAATGGTGACAGGTGCAGGAATATCGACAGGTAAGGGTAATACTCTTTCATAAATATGCAAATATTGCATTATTTTTTAACAATTCTCTTGCGCATTCGGACTTTTATTTATACTTTGCATGAACGTATGCAGCGGCTGGAATACCCGACTTCAGAAGCCCGGGAACTGGACTATACCACAATTTGCAAAAGTATAAGCTTCCTTATCCACAGGCGATATTCGAAATCGACTTTTTTAAGGTTAGCATGTAAGCGTATTCGTTGTTCCAAGATGTATATGTTTCCTTGCGGTCTTGACCACAATCTCATTATATGTATGCATCTCCAATGTGTTGTACTGACATTTTCATAGATGAGCGCAGCAATGTTATCATCACTGACAGTGTTTACCTTTACCGTCACCATCGCTATACATCTAGCGTATATAGATAATCTCTTCTAAACCGCACATGTCCCCAGAAGAGCACCACACCAGTCGGATGTATAATACTTAATTGGTTACCAATACTTGACTTATATTTTCTCCCTTTCGAACATACATGTACACCCTTCTCCACAAACAGCGCAATCCCGTACCGTTCGTCGTACTTGCGAAAGAGCTTTATCCGGGATCTTTCTTGCCGACTATTTCGCATTATTTTACAAAGATGCTTTCAGAAAAAGGTCTGCTCAAGAGACATTATACACAGAATATCGACACACTGGAGCGAGTGGCTGGGGTGGACAGTGAGCTGTTAGTGGAGGCACATGGCTCGTTCAATACAGCCAAATGTATAGAGTGCCACAAGCCATACCCATCTGATTATGTTAAGGGTAAGTGATGGAGTATCCGTGATGGCTGTACGTATGTATACGTTTGGGCAAGTATCTATTCTATTCTGTATATCCTGTCTACAAATTTGACTGTTATTACGAGTTTAGACGTAATAGCACTACCTTTGCAGTTGTGTATTTATTCGATTCCTGTCTTCCAATGCCAATATCAGATTTAATATTTGCTGGCCACATCCCTACGTGTGAAGTGTGTCCTAAAAACAACCAATGGATTAAGCCTGATATTGTGTTCTTTGGGGAAGGTCTTCCTGATCGGTTCGGGCAGTGCGTCGCGGAGGTATGTAATTCACAAAACAGACAAACAAAAAGATGCTTCATTGTTTTTGTGTTCGTTGTGAATTGGCGTGTAGCGATCTCACCAATGATGATCTTTCCAATGGTTCATTCAGAAACCAATGTATCTACAAATATTTCAAACACAGAAAATGTAACAAGTATTTCATTCTTTGCTGTACACCCGCCTTATCATTATGCATTAAGGAACACTCATCACTACCCGTACGTTAATTTACAATTCCTTCATCATTTTAGGACTTTCCTGTGTGTGATCTTCTAATAGTAGCGGGCACATCTCTGAAAGTGCAACCGTTCGCATCTGTAATTGACATGGTACAAGATGATTGCCCAAGGCTAATGTTCAACAAAGAGTCATGTGGTCAGGTATGCCTATTGCTTACTCATCGAGCCCTCGACATACCTACAAGTTTTTTCTCTATAAGATTGTATTCGTATAAATCTTATTCCACACTGTTATTAATCTGAAGTTTACGCACGGGCCGTAAATATGCTCGTGCTTCTTTCACTGCTTGCCTTTAAATGTATTAACTAGTTAGTACTGATAGGAGACACATCTATGTGTTTCTCATATGTTTGTCGTATCGCACGATCTCTTTAGGCACACCCAATGATGCGCATGATGGGTGTTCGTAGTGGATTTGAATTTGGTGCAGCTGAGAACATGCGTGACGTTCAGCATTTGGGTGCATGTGACGATGGCTTCATGCTACTGGCCGAGATGCTTGGATGGAAAGTACGTACCGAGTGTGTGGAATGAGCACAATTGTTGATAATTGTCTTTATATTGAGTTTGATGAGAAGCTGGCCTTAATTTCTGAATGTGTATATATTGTATTATATCTGCATACACTTGAAATCTGGCCACACTGACCTCGCCCGGCACTATCGTTCGGCAAATCATGTTGTATTAATTTCCGTTTGATTCTACGCAGGCCGAGCTAGAAGAGATGGTAGTGCGAGAACATGAAGCACTTCGACGGCAGTGGGAAATTGAGGCCACAAACAAGTCACCACGCGGGCAGGATTTCTTCAAACGCCACATGACTGTGTCCTACTATAGGGATGAGGTATTGCCCACCCTTCCACCGCTTAAAACTAGTCGGGAGACGTCTGACTCGGATTCTTCCTCCGAGGGCGAAAGTGAACATTTCGCGGAAGACGAGCAATTAAGTACCTATAGTGATGGTGATGGAGAAATGAAGGATACGATAGAGAAGATTGACGTAAATCAGGGTGTTATGAATGATTCTAGTTTAGTTGAGGGTTGTCGGCCTGCTTTGGATTTGACAACTAGTGTGGGCCAGAACGCTGGAGCGGATGTCGCCAATTTGGAGAAGTCATACAACGGAATGGCTGGGCAGGAAATGGACGTAACGTTGTTACCAATACCAGCAGATAGTACGAGTGTTGTTTCTGGTGGCGATTCTTTGGTTCCAGGTCTTATCAAATATGACGAGTCCGCTTTCTCGGCTCAGGATTTTAGAGAACGTTTGGTGGACAATGGGAATACAGATATGGGTATAGCGAGTACCACCCTAGCTGCGAGCCCGAATATAGATGATGGTCATGTAACTGATTATGTTGCAACGAACCCACAATTAGACGAAGCAAGCATGAGTGATATCATGGTGAATAGAATATCAATCCCAACTCAATCCCCGACGATCAATACTATTATAGGCCTTGAGAACATGGATTCAAGTATGGGTATCACCATGGCATCAGGTTTGCCAACGAGTTGTAGTTTAAAAGATGGAGACACAAATATAAGTATGATTGTGAGCAGTGCTGTATCAGTTCGTAAGGATTTAGGTGAAAATTCTCCAACTGTGTTGGAGAATGTCGAAGCGTCGAGTGAGGGTGGATGGAATTCAGAGCTCTAGCACAGGACAAGATTCAGAAGGTAGATAATGTACCGTTTTTACCCGCGAAGTATATTTTATTTTTTAAAAGGTAGAACTTTGTGATGAGACATCACATCATACCATGCGTCTCGGTTGTTCCCTTGCTCAGCAAAAAGCGGGGACGTGGAAATAGCAGCTAGGTATGCGCGTTCAGATTTAATAAATTATGTAAATATCGCTCAAAAAGAAAATTATATTAGATGTAGTTCAATATGTAAAACTATAGCAAATTAGTAGCGCACTAAAAGTTTCGCGATATAATTTATAGATTGGTCACCGGCAATTTAGAAAGGATGAATCAATCGATCGTCATGAAGTAATATAAAAGGATAGAACTACAGATTGTAAAGTAACACGGTACAAATTATTGTCCAATACTGAACGCTACTGTTCTATATGAATAAATCCCCATTGTTAAAAGAGACATATAAACGAATTTAATAGGCTTTATTGGGTACTAAACATAAAAACCAATGCTTCAATTTTCTAATTGATTTAATGAAAACGTGATCCCAGTCGCCCAAGTAGTATATACTAACGACAAACCAGAGGCATGTCTATGTTCTCACAACACGTAATGAAACCAGGTGTTCATATTCGTACGTGAATAAAATAAATAGTAATTATTCAAAACGGCTTCGCGTTATCCTTTCGCCCAGCATAGTAAAGCAGAACGACAAAGGTACAAACTCCGAGGACACCAAAAATTCTTAGCGCCTTGGCGGGGAGCTTTATTTAAATAGTACAACAAAAAAAGGAAAACAAAAGTGTTACGACGAGTCTTAAGACAAATGCAAATTGCTTAAACACCGCAAGGATAAACAAAACTAGAAATGTGACAATTTAAAAGTACAAAACTAAGATTGCAAATACACATACCTACTGTACCTGCTCCGGCGTGGAGATCTGGATCTGGATCTAGAGCGCTGACGCCGGGGACTAGGTGACCTCCTGCTTACACGTGCACGGTATGGCGAAGGAGAGCGGCGACGATAAGGAGAGGGAGAGCGGCCTCTTCCACGACGATCATCGTACCGGTCTCTACGATCATATCCACGATCACGTCCATACCCACCACCACCGCCGCCACGACGGTTGGGACACTCACGAGCGAAATGGCCGATGCGCCCACATTCATAACATTCGGAGTCACTGGGGCCACGTCTTCCGCCGCCGCCGCCGCCGCCGCCGCCGCCACCACGGCTGTTGCTAATTTCAACACCTGTTTGGCAATTTAGAAAAAAACATATTAAGTGAAGCTCTTGTTAAAACAAAGGCTGGTGTTAAACCACATAGAATACCAGGACAAGTAAAGTCAACCAAAAACAAGGTTAATTACTTTGAGTTCGGTGAAGAACTGGTGAAAATGACTATTCAGTGATGGGAGAAATTGGAGACAGTAAAGAAGCAAGCGGAGGCGAAACGCACAATCATGATCAAGATGCTGGTTGAGGGAAGACTACTATGAAGGCCGACATGTCGAATGGACAAACAGTGACGTAGTGTGCTCGGTGTTTGAATAGGAGTGATGGCAGATGCAGACATGTCGTACTAGTAGATAACGCAACGCAGTGATGATGTGCAGGCAGTCTCAAACAGACGAGAAGACTACTAAAGAAGGCCCCGTGCGCCGCAAAAACTATACTCGAAGGTAGAACAGAAGTATAGGTGTAGCTATTCAAGGCAATCCCACATGAAAATCGAACTTACGAAGCAATTTTCCATTGACCTCCTTGTCGTGAAGCTCCTTCACAGCATCGTCTGCATCACGGGAGTCCTCGTACCAGATGAATCCGAATCCAGGGGGATTTCGGGCAATCCAGATGTCATTTACCTCACCATACTTGACAAAAAGCTCACGAAGTTCTCGTTCGCTGGCATCCTGATCAAGGTTGCCCACGTACACCTTAGTCCCCTTACTATCACCCATTTCTACAAGCTTGATAGGCACAAGTTACGTGTAAGCTTATGTGTATATGTGTATACGTGTATATGTGTATATGTATATATGTATATATGTTTATATGTGTATATGTGTATATGTGTATATGTGTATATGTGTATATGTGTATATGTGTATATGTGTATATGTGTATATGCGTATATGTGTATTTGTGAAAGTGTAAGTGTTTTAAGTGTGTTAGTGCGTGTATATGTTGTTCGTCTGTGGAAGTACATAACCGTCAGAGCGCGTGACCCACGCATTCACTTTGTATTGAATATAATAACTAAACTTATTTATTTCTAAAATTAAAACAAATATTTAGTATATTCTGTCATAGAGTAGGATGAATAATTCAAATTAAATCAGATATATATTCTAATTATATTTAGTACTTGCTTCACATCTCGTAGGTATGAGTTTGAGTACCTCGTTAATTGTCTATTATAGATGGATTCTTGCCCACCACATATACTAGAATACGTTTTTAATAAATGAACCATTCAAAGTCGTCGACCATAAGTCCAATTAAAGTACGTTTTCTAAATCCGCAATCACTACCAGACGGACCAATTGAAGGCACTCTACTGCATTGTATAAAACCGTAGTCAAGATATAAATACGTACTCATCTTATCCAGAAGTTTGAAGGACACATTAACGTACTATTATTGATTAATGTATTTTGTTTGGTGTAATCTTCTCCGTACAAGTGGTCTCCTGGCTCTGACTTTTGCTTATCAGTGGCAAATCAGTCGAAAGAGTTTCGCACTTAAAAAAAACAAAAGCCCACGAACGTTCGTCGTCCACTGGAGATGCGTAAGTGGACTCAACTCCCTTCGTGTGTATGTGTGGAGGTGAGAGTGCTGTGGAACCAAACCATTTAAAACGTGTGTAAAGCCGACATTCCATAAGGTTCAGTGATTGCGTGTACGTGTATGTATGTACAAGAAGAAATGGTTACTAGGTGAGGCACGGGAAAAAGCTTTAGACAACTCCTTTATGAATGGGTTAAAGTGACCTTGTAGAGAGAACGCAGAGATATACAACTTTTATAACTTTACCAAGCAGCAAGTGTATATGTTTTACTGGTCTGTGCTCCCATTCTGACGCTGTATTTGGCTTGGGGCTCTGCTTCTGCTATTGAATCACTTGTATAATATCTCTGTGTTCGCTTCATTCCCAATCACTCAACCATCGTTGTTATAAACTTTTCGTGGTTCGGTCCTACCCAAGAGCAATAGTCAACCGCAAATTCAGTAGGAACTCATTTCTACTGGCAACATTGCTGACATACAATTCAGAACATAAATGTACTATTTCCTCTACCTCTCGAACGTCAACCATCACATTCAACATGGCTGCACGATTTGAATCTACTGGCAAAATGAAGTCCGATGGTCCAATTCGCCAATGGAAAAAACACCACTTTTGTCTATTTGACAATTACATCATATCCAAGGAAAAAGAGGTAAAAAAAGTATATTACCAGGTGTTTGGATAGTTTATATGTATTGATTGGTTAGATGAATCATTGGTAAGGTTTCCATTGTAAAGAACGTGTGTGTGTGTGTGTGTGTGTGTGTGTGTGTGTGTGTGTGTGTGTGTGTGTGTGTGTGTGTGTGTGTGTGTGTGTGTGTGTGTGTGTGCGTGTGTGTGTGTGATGTAAGACTAGTAAATAGAGCCTTTGAGATGGTCAGGGTTTGAGAATTTGTATTTCATGAACTCATGAATATTTTTGATACTTTTAATGACGTTGAATGCTACAAAGTACAAACCTGTATGTCAACCACAAACGATGTATTCAGAGTTTTATGCTTCAACGTGATTCTCAGCAAATATATCACCGAACCAAATTATATGACAAAATCATGTCCACAGAAGTCAAGTACACATATCTTCATCCATCTTACAAAGTAGAATCAGTTCAATCGGAATTCTTGATATTATTTATATTTCGATTCTGAACATCAAAACAACTTATCATGCAGAGTTCCACAACCATCGAGAAAGAGATCTCCATCCGTGGATCAACTGTTGCACACGTTAAGACTACCCGTGGCAAACGTGATTGTCTACAGATCATTACGTCCGAGAAGCAACAGTATCTGCTTAACTTCGACGAAGCAACAGTAAACATGTGGTTAGACAAGATTAACGAGGTGTGATAAATTATATTAAGAACGGTTTCACGCTGTTGTCGAATTTGTTTGTATATTCTAATGTTTCTGTTTATGAAATAATTCATATGTTACCGAGGCTCGATGTACACATAGTGTTGAGCTTGTAGATTCCTGGGGGTTGCATTATATGTTTGGTGCTGTATAATCATCATCGTGAACAAAATTTTGTTTACATTTTTCGTTCAGATACACCACAACCAGAATCTTCAAAAACAGGGATCGGGACTATCGACTGAACATATTGTTGAGAGCGTTGTCCCTAAAGCAAAGTGCAATACTGATGTGATTGTTCCCGAGATAGTTCGATACGATACAGACACTCATGCCTTCATGGTAAGGATATCCACTACAGAAATAAGTAATCGTCTCTATAGATTTTTCTGGTCTAGAATTGTGAATGTTCGAACAACTCACCAAATAATAGTGTGACATTGCCATAGTTTCGCGCCTCTCACTTTCGCGCCACTGACGTTAGTGCAATCACGCCGCATTTCAAAGTCGATTACGAAACTATACATTGCTATGATTGATCATGCAGAACTTACCTACGGCTTGGAGTGCGATGCTGGAGAACTCAAATATCTCCAAAGACCTTCAAGCCAAAGACCCACAGGCGGTTGTTGATGCATTACAATTCTACTCAAAGACTTCTATTCATATGAATGAGGACTTTGATCGAGTGTATACCAAATTTTCTCCTAACACGAACAAAGGGAATCTAAACTTTGTTGTACCAGCCAGTGATCGTAAAAGCAGTGTGCTACTTATGTCCGAAAACAGTCCTATCAAAGTTGACGAACCGAATATCACACCTGCACAACCGAAGTGGAAGACAGGTAAAGATGCTTATTTGTATAACAACGTTGTATATATATTTATATGAAAATGGCTGCAACACAACTGATCTGTTCGATGTGTATTACATACATGTGCAATAAGATCGTGCCAATGCACTAACCTCCAATCCATCATCTGAGCAATATGCATGAGGTTGGGTACAGCAACGGAATCTTGGAATCATAGATTTACCGAATTTATCCTATTCTTAAAGCATTTGTATTCCTTGACATACTTGAAGCACTCCTGTACCAAATCCTTAGTACTACTACAATGTTCAATCTTGCACAATAAGTAGCAAATCCGGTAACTATTCTTACTCTTACCATCATACCACATTGTAATATCATAGAAATCGAAGAACGCCGATACAAGGCAGACTCTGGCTCAAGTGTAGGGAGTGACAGTGGGCTCTCGGCGCAGTTTTCCTCACCAATGATCAGCCCTCGACCATCAAAAAATACATTGGAGAATATTCCTTCTATTCAACCTGACTCCGTACGCTCGTTTGATCTTGATCCGTCTACTCCCTACTATTATCTGAAAAAACGACTTTGTAAGCAGAATATCATGTACCCATCCGGAGAGAATCACACAAACTATCTAGACTGTATAGGGCTTGTTCAACACAGTCACACTCGTACAATATATATATATATAGACTTATTAAGACGTATGCTCGTCAATGCGTTGGATGCACATTTTGTCCTAAATGCATCGTATTCTACAAACATACGAGTTGTGCTATGGGTTCCGCCAATTTTTTTGAACCCTATGAATGACTTAGCAGAGAGCTTGTTTAATTTTTCAGAATTGTATATACTGCAAAGCGCATGATCCAGATGTAAATGCAGACTATGCCTTAGGCACTTTCACATGTATACCTACATAACTCATGCAACATCTTGCCATCTATTACGTGTTGTTGTCTCTTGCAGGGAATGTCTCAAAGTTTGAAGGTAACCCACTCAAGCTTTATACTGATGCCGAAATCGTCGGAAAGGGTGCATCCGGTTGCGTGTACATGGCAAAAAAATCAGACGGAATGGGTGTAGTTGCGCTTAAGGAGATGAAGTTAAGTGAACAGGATCGGATCGATCTTATTGCCAATGAAATTGAGGTTATGAAAGGTAGCCATAATGCAAACATTGTCAACTACGTCGAGAGCTATCTGGTCGATGATGTGCTTTGGGTATGCTTTTCAGTCGTTGTTAATTTTTTAGTATTGACCTGGTATTCGCAACTTCAATATTAGTATAGTGGCACTTAAAGACAGAGCTTGTTTGATCAATTCTATTCATCTAATATAAATGCCGTGCACTAAATTTGTTCGTCTCGCTAACAAAATAGAAGTGAGCATAAACAAAAAGTGCACATACATTATTAAAGTGTCTACCATTCTGCTTACCTTTATAACTCAGCTCCCTGTTTGACGTGAAGCATTGCAACTTTCTTCATTCGCCATTATATTTCGAGGCTATATATTATTAAACGCGTTTGCTTACACGATTGGCAACATTATTGTATGTGTACAAATACAAATGATTGCCTTTAATATTCATATTGACGGACAAATACACGTAGGTGGTGATGGAATATATGCAGGGAGGTTCACTGACAGATGTGATCGAGCAAAACTTTTGTACAATCCCAGAGAGTCACATGGCATGTATCATCAAACAAGTGCTAAGTGGTCTAAATCATCTTCACAGGCAAGGTGTCATTCACCGTGATATTAAGAGCGATAACTGTCTGCTGGATAGTCAGGGAAACGTCAAAATCAGTATGTCATCTGTCTAACACCAGCCGCTGACATTGTCCACAGGCAAACTAATTTGTTTGTACTACAATATCAATACGGGGCAATTAGTGCATAAGTAAGCCTGAAGTCACAATTATCCGTAATACCCACTCTTGTATTCATTTACATTATCCCTTTCCACACTCTACATACGCACTCAACATAGCCGATTTCGGGTTTTGTGCCAGTTTAACACCTGAAGCTAATGCTAGGTATACGATGGTAGGGACACCATATTGGATGGCACCTGAGGTTGTCAAACAAAATGCGTATGGACCGAAAGTGGATATTTGGTCTCTTGCTATCATGCTCATCGAAATGATTGAAGGTGAGCCTCCATACCTTGATGAGGAGCCGTTGAAGGTATATTTATACGTTATATCAGTATATGCGGATGTATATAAGTTCTATCTATCGTTTGTGCGCATCTATGGGTACACACATTATCCAACAAAAGAAATCTCAACAACGCACTAACCATAAAGTATACTGGTGCAATCACATAACTAACAGTCAAAAAGAGTGAAATATCCCTTCTACTAGAATTAATCTTATCTAAGTAATCTAAATTAGACCTTCTCTGCTTCATTACGTAATATAATCTATCAACTATTTACTCGTGTATAAATACATTGACAGGCTTTGTACATGATTACCACAATTGGTACACCTGAGCTCAAGCATCCAGCGAGGTGTTCTATTGACTTACTCAATTTCCTTGGTGCATGTCTTACCGTTGATTCTGAGAAGCGACGGTCTGCCGCCAATCTCCTAAAAGTATGTATTCAGATGGAAACAGAAAAACTGCCTAAATGCAAATTTACAATATATCTGTTCGCACATCAAAGAATGGGATAAAAACATTTGAACGAACTAAATGTTCGTTTTTTGTACAAACGATTGCGGACAAAGCTTGCAATGAAACAAGCATACACACGAGCACCCATATGTATATTGATAAAAATATCGTATGAAGACCGTGTGTTTATGAGTACAACTATGAACACATTCTGTTGCAAAACACATCTGTGTATTTTGCATTGATTTTGATGTCAACTGTCATATCCTTATAGCATCCTTGGTTGAAGAAAGCCTGTTCTCCAAGACAGTTGGCGCAAGATCTTTTGAAGCCAGAAAACTCGAAATCTCGGCAAGCTCAGGATGGCGGAAAATGAATGATCAGTGAAAATGAAAATAGAACGAACGACGCATGCAAATATAGTGATTAAAAAATAACAATGCTGCAGCAAAGGCTGTCTGTGCTTCAAGCACGCATTCATCAAAAAGCAGTGCACGGAAGTGTACGAGAGGAATGCTGAAACGTAAACGCATTGTGTTTGCTAGTGCCTCCGCCAATAAACCTTTTTAAAAATACAGGTTGTAAGCAGAGGTTTGTCCATGACCATGACAGATTATACGAAAAGAGCTCCTCGCGTGCTTTCCATCTTACATTGTACTGTGAATTGTGTGAACGCACAGAGTAAAGCAGATACACGTGTGATCGAGAAAAGTTCTGTATCTAATACACTACAAATTTATACATTGTGATCGTTTTACCTAGACTGATCCTTCGGTGCTAATCCCTTTTCGCGCCAACTATACAAGCATGGATATGTTCGTCTCTTGCTCTGTATCATCCATTCACTGAGCAGATCTCTAATTGGAAACGATATACAAGATAATTCAATCTAGGCGTTTCGTAGAATATGTCTATGGCGATCATTTGTGTGCTCTCCTTACAATTGCACTAATGCATTATCACCTATCTATATGCCTGTCGCATATCGTTTTCTTAATGTTGCCTTTCATATTCACACACAGTATGCAATGCGCTAAGCACATGTATCACATATTCAGTCTCATGTATATCTATGTACAGTTGTTGTTTATTGTGAACGAGAGAATAGCACTACGGTTTACGCGCACACGCGGAAGTTATCGTTTAGATTTCTTATTGCGCCGGCGACTATCTCTGCTACTATCATCGTCATACTTTCGTTTCCTACCGTTTTGTTTGTGTGCGTCTTTTTTCTTACGTTTCTTCTCTCTCTCCCTTTTCTCCTTGCGACGCTTCTTGCGCTCGCGCTCCTTCTCTTTCTCCGTGTCCCTTCTTTTCCGTTTTGCGTTCATCTCTTCCTTCGAGCGGGATGAGCCCAAGGGAGAGGACAAACGTATCCGTGACCTTGATCCTTCACTTTCTGCACTAGTCCAGCCATTGTCTGACGTTTCGGACTCACTGCTCTCACTAATGCTACCAACGTTACCATCGAGCAACAATGCTGGTAATGTGGACACCTTGAGACCGGGAGCTGTCTGTTTTTCCGTCATTCCTCGACGTGAGAATACGTGTTTCGGAGGTGGGAGAGATGGCTGTGTAGGCAGTGGTTCGGTTGCGAGTCCCCTCTCATCGAGACCTGCGGGTGTATTGAAATTTTTGTGTTAGTGTAACACTAGTGTGGTTGAGGTGAGAAAGCGTGATCAAAGAATTATGATATGGAATGACTACAGACTGATATACGCTCATCATACGATCATGTTGGCATTACTCGAGGCGTATGTGCCACATAGTATTTCGGACACTAAGTTGGTCATATATATATATATATATGAATAGTCAGGTGTTGTATGGTGGTGGAGGAAACTCGCGGGGCGCCAACAGGTCATTCATGTACATCCAATGAAAATCGTATGGACACTTCACTGAATTTCGTGCAATACATTTCAAGGCTGTGTCCACGCTGGCTATCGTGTAACTTTATATGCACGAACCGGTATGCCTACAAACTACAACAACAAGACACTATCTTTATTGGAATAAGTACCACAGCATCCTACGATATTCTTATACTAATCATTTCATACACAAAAAATTCGTAACAAAGTATCACGAACAATTACAAAGACTATATTCATAGACACATCCCAATTCGCTACATGCTTATGGTGTACAACATCATGCACTAATACTCACATATAGCAATGACTCCAGCACAACAAATACACCTTTTAAGCGTCCTAACAGAACAGGAGGATCAGGACTAATAACCCTAGTAGGTATAGCCTCCAAAGGTACTACAGGTAGCGAGGATCCAGTGGCAACTTTCTCTGTTGAGCAGCCATTACTCAACCCCCCAAACAACCATCCACGATCTTTTTTGTTCTCACTCTCATTCGACCCCCCTGGCTGATTTTTCACACCATTTTGTGCACCATTCGAGTGATCATCGTCATCTTCAACCTCTGATTCTTCCTCAGACTCCGACTCCCCGCCGAAAATAGCGGTGAATAAATCTTTGGGCGGTTTCACAGGCTCGCGCTGTCAGTAAAACGTACAATAGCGTTAATCACGTAGAACAAAACTATTGTTCATTTCGTAACCATGCGTGTTCTATTATGTTGACGTGGGCTAGTCACTGGGTCGTGGTGTCGAGGTGCGCGCTTGTTTGTGTGCACGTACACATGATGCATGGTTGTATAGATAAAAACATTCCCATGCTGCACACGCCGATAACTCCGCCCTAATGTTCAAATATTCAAAATGGCTATTAAACATTTCGTACTTGTACATACCTTTGTTGTATACATACAAATTGTGAATATCTGCGCGTGAGTTCAGTAGCGAAGGCCCACCACAAACATACACGTTAGGTCTTACTTTAATAATGCCGATATTTCAAACATGTAGTACTATACCTCGGTATTGGTCGCAACTATTGGTTTATCTTGCTCTCCGGCAACCAACGAACTGTCGGCTACTGTGCCGACAGGAAGTGCACCTCTTTCAGCCAAAGAACAATTTACAGGTGCAACAGTATTTTGAAGGGGAGGTGTAACAGTATCTTGGAGGGCAGGTTTGACCCCCTCGATTTCGCGAAATACGATTCCCTTTTTTCGTGGGACGTCATGCTTGGTTTCTATATCAACAATTGTGAATGTGTGGGACACTATATACGCAGCAATGCTTATTTGTAATTAAACTTGCAAATATAAAATACTCTTAATCACTGGCATAGCAAACATGCAAACCAGACATCTTTGGACACCATAAACATATAGTAAGTGTGTGAGCGCAAGTACATACATATAACAGGCAAGGAAGTGTTTGAAAATCCGCACCCATACATTGGGTTGACGCGCGTTGGCATGCATTTACACACAATTCAACTACCTGAAGTTGCTAGAGTATGAATACCCATCCGTCGACAGAGCAGCCGGTCCGGTACCCATTCTGTGACGGTTCTCTTTATACTTGCACGCACAACTTCCTGCGCACTCTTCTCCTTGACTGTGAGTATAAGACAAATGAGATGGAAAGAGTGTATCCGACGGCGTTTGGTTGTGGAATATATGAGTTACCACATGAACATACGATAACGAAGCAATAAACAGACAATTGCATATATCACTTAAGCACAAACATGAACAGAACACGACAGGTCATTGGCGTGCTGTGTGTTGGTGTGTATGTCTATGTGTATATATGCTCACATGTGTAAGCAACATAACATACAAACAGGCGCGACTGTACGATCGAGTGCCTCCGCTGGACTCGACGCACTGACAAATCTAGACTTCATTGCGGTCGACATGGGCTTGAACATTTGTGCCGCCTAGGTGAGAGTCAGTGATTGAATAAGCTCAGTACATAGAAAAGTAAGAACGCTCCCACGGAACATGAAAACACTGTAGAAGTATTCAAGACAGGTGCAAAACAGAACAGCTTATACCCTTATGCTAATATTACGCATATACTAAAGCATATGGCTGCATATCCATGCGAACATTTAAAGTATATATAGACATCAGGCGCACATCCATGCGTGAACACATAGATAAATACATAAGCACACATATGCAAACTGCTTACTTTCGCAAATTCGTCCATCTCAAGCTCTCGATTCCATTCAGTTAATCCCACCATTTTCTTGGTGTATTCGGCGCGTACGCTCTCGACAAACATGTTACGAACAATACCGGCTGGTTTACCTGTATAGTAAGACAACAAATTACCTCCAAGTTAGATTGTAAAGCAAGAAACACATTCATTCAGCAGGGAGAATTATTCATAGGCTGAGAACGAGAACCGTTGCATGACATTGCGTGAAATAAATGAAGAGGACACGTTGGTTTGGGTTAAAGTTTATAAATGTAGTGGGTTGATTGTAGGAGCTGTGTATGAGGTATATTACAGTTAACATACTGTGTATCCTCAAAAATATGTTGTATCGCTCACGTTTGTCCACGCTATTTGGGAACGGATTGAACGAGCTGTTCAGTGCCGCTTGGGCAACGTCTGGCATTAACAAATCCGTAGTCAATACCATCTTCTTGTGGTCATTAACGTTATCATTCACGTCCCTAGCTGCATCCACACGGACACTGCTTCCAGTCTGTGCACTTGCGGGATGTATAAATTGTAAAGCAGCTGTTTGTGATGATAGAGGACCCGATACTAAGCGACTAGGATGTATAAATCCATGGTCTGCTGGACTTATATGAATAGGTGGTGGTCCAAGAGGAGGGCCATTGAAAGGTCCCTTCGTAGAAGAAAGTGGCCTATCAATAGCAATTGGATTATCATTTGTTGCTGAACTTGAGTTGATGCCCTTAAAGCTTCGTGACGGATGAATAACATCATTGTTCACATCCGCACGAGTGGACGAGCGCACATTGGGTGGGAGCCTTGGCTGGTGGTTGACATGCACCTCAGCGGATGTCGCCATTTCCATTACACGTGTGCGTTCGGCTGGATCTACGAAGGCCCAAACAGATTTGTTTTTCTTCGCTGTCTCAATAGAATCATCCGCAGGTATATCGTCTAATATAGCTCCTCTTTGGTCTACGCCATATTTTTAGCAAACGCAAACACAACGATAACATATTTCAGACATATTAGATTCTAATGATACATATCCAGAATATACGGCATTATCAAAATCAAAACGAGCACAAGCGTATAAATCGTAGAAATACCCTTCAATCTTACAATGAAGCAACGAGAAAGCTACATCAATTACGAATATGATCAATGGAGAGATGTTTTGGGACGGTGGTCAAGTCTAACTAACTCACGAAAGGTGATACCTAGCTAGGGGCGTGGTACAAAGCTAGCACTGCACTTTTGTCAACAAAAAATGGCAAACACAGTATATGTAATACAATTAATATTTAAAATGTGCGTATAAGCCGTTGTGTACTTGTAGTATGCGCAAGCAGTGTCATTGACTTACAGCAACTGAAAGAAAGTAGCCTCAACGAGGTGGATTGTACATATATACAGGTTCTTGAGAAGCACATGTATAGAACAATACCCGATGTCAATGACTCAGTGTTAACTGTTCTATGGTCAGGATTCATAATAACGTCAGGCCTTGGTACGAAACTAGGAGGGACAGTAGGTGCCGGAAACCATACACCAATGTCAGTAGCCGATTCTGCAAGTTCGAAGCCATCCAATGGTGTTCTTTGGTCATGACATAGCGACTATGACATATACGTAGAGTACCATATTAGATCAAGTTGAATTGACTTTCAAGAAAGATGCACGAAAAGACACGTTTCGTGAAAGTATCACTTGGTGGTTGAACTCAATGAAATTACATCAGGAATTCAAAACTTTGAACATGAAACTATGAAGAGGAGTATTCGGTAAAAGTGACTTACACATACTGGGATACGTATATTTGAGTAGCAGTATTTTGTATATGTGGTGTTGGCTACATGAGCATAGCCGAATGCTTGCGTGCGTGTGTGATCATACGATAAAACAGCCACAATAGAAGTAGACAGCATGTGCGAAACATACTGAAGAAATAGTATTCTTATACTTGGCGTCTTGGATTGTAGAATGTTTTGTTCTTTCTTTTTCGGTAGCATCACTCGCGCCCATCACATGATCATACGAGGACATGTCTAAATTGCTGTAGAGTTGATGTAATATACAAGGAATATTGACAGTGGTCGTATGCATGTATGTTTATTCGTGCGTGCATAAAAGCTACAATGATGGAGGTGGAAATTCTACCTATATTGCTTTTACAACACATTAAGAGCATATGACATGTCTGTTTAATAATGTACGATCACAACCCACAATAGATACACTAATCATGTACACATGTAATATATATATATCCGTACCTATACAAATCATCATCGTCTTCCTCTTCCAACGCGCCAATTCCGAAAGCCTGGCCACTTGGTAGTTTGGTGCCTGTCACAATGAAGAAGGTGAGTAAGTGTAAGTAATGTACACCGTTCAGCAACACAAACTTTCCGGGTACTCAATGAATTTGTGAAAGTACATACATATGTGTATTGTATCTATACAAGAAGTCTAATGATGAACATACGACGAACCTTCGGCATACAGTGTGGTTTTATCAGATAAGTACGATTTTGATGACCCGTCGAGAGGTTTGAACCCAATTCCAAAGACGTCACGCTTCGGTGCATACTATCCAACGTAAAATATAAAGTGAGAAGGATTGATGTTAGCACATGGTACCAAGGTATGACTAGCATGGATTGCAATACGTATGAAAATGCATGGGAACGTACACACCGTGACGGTGAGGGCTGCGCGTGGTGCGAAGGTGTCACTGTCTTTGGTCGAGTCAATCTTGGATCGTGAGTCCAATCGTTCACTAAATCTGCTTTTGAGCAGTACCCTATCGTCCATGTGGACCTTGTGCCGTTGATAATATTTTCGAAGGCGAGCCTTGGTCATCCTGAGGCACATGTATATACACGTATAGACGTAAGATCAATGCACGCACAAGAATATAGAACACACATACATACATATAATTGACATAGTAAGGACAGATGTTGACCCAAGTTTTTTTTTCTTCGCCTATTGAGGCGCATGCATATGTACATCCATCAGAAGATTGATACCTGTACAGGAACATGAAAAAGGCACATACAAAAATATTAGTAATCAAAGTAAGGACGAGCAGTGACTGAATTATGTTTTCTTGGTCTTCCGAACTTCAGGCTATGACGTATTCCAAATGTGGGTATGTTCTGGAAATGCGTTCAAGGCACACATATAAGTGTGATATGCTAGCTACACATAGTAAACGTGCCTTCGAGAAACAATCTACTGTGTGTATAGACATTAAATCATTGACAGTGTTCCTGCCAGTGATATTTCGGTTATCTTATGCTCCCTGTGGGTAAGTAATCGGTTAAATAGTTTGTTGCACGATTAGGTACTATCAGACATGACAGCACGTAGTTGACTGCATACTCGAAATATTTGCCGGATCTCTCCATATACATAACAGTATCTACACCTTTAAGCACAAAGAACAAACCTTGGACCAACGCCTTGTCCTGGCCGCCAACCCATTGAGATTAGTAATCGGTGCCCGATACCATCTGTGGCGGGTACTATCAAATCATCTGGCACGAACTTGACAGGAAGCACCGCACGTGTTTGCCTATACATACAACGGGTTTGCGTAACATGTATGCAAAGTTACAACGACGCTCATAAGTGCATAAGCATCCACCTAAATTTTAAGCTCTGCCACTCATCATACGTGTATTCATTTATATGTATAACTATCTAAGTACGTACCTAGAACTGACCCCGAGTTATGTGATATTTGTATGCATTCAGGGTACCCACACATACAATTTCCATGCCAATACGTAGAACACAAATCGATATATTTACATATTAACGAACTCTCAAGTACGCACATATGCAAACGCGCCTACGTACGTATGAATGAAATGACGGTTTAAACATACGAACATGCGCGTAATACTAGTGCTTGTTCCACCACAATATGACTTCGTCTAAGATTATTTATATCTGTGTCCCTAAATGCTCTAGCCTTTCATATACAGGTAACAATTACTGTTCGACAAGGCTACTACTCCATTTTCGGTGAACAGACAGGTACGCTCATGCGAATATGTGCGTACACACACACAATTAGATACAGAAAGTTATCGGTTTCCACATGTTTGGTTTTTTGTACCTAGTTGAGTCGACCTGATATTTCTCTTTTGCTACAAGTCGAGTTGGTGCAATACCAAACTCTCCCATGTCCTCTTCATCCATAAAGTCCTCGGGTCGTTGAACAAGCGCCCTCTCTGCAAATGGAAATGTGTAAGGTATATATAAACGGGTATATTAATACAAGCGTGCGTGAGGTGGAATGTGAAATATATTCAAGTGGCTGAGATATAGTGAGTCAGACACACAATCGTGGATGAGCAAACAAGCTACTCTTATCAATGTGATAAACTACGATATAAAATGAAGGTACGGACAATCGGACAAAAACCTCTGTACATTGTAGTGCATTTCAATCACATGACATGAATAACCACAGAGCTACCGGACCTCAAATACACATGAGCTGGCACAGAATACGAAACACAATAAAGTGCACACTCAACGAAGCAAAAAACAATCCTGGCTTTACCATCTTTCGTTTTAGCCTCACGACTAGAAGTGAACGTGGAGGGGGCCCAGCCTTCTTCGCTGCCCACGGTATTATAGTATCCAGCTGAAAACCCGCCTGTAAAAGCTCCATGAAACCGTCGTCTTCCTTGCGTATCGGTCACCTACAATACGCGCGCACAGAGTTTTGAACTGTATTCAATGTATGCACACATATACACACACAAACACAGAATCGATGCTGAACAATACAAATAAATGTATTGGTAAAAACAGTGCATAGTGCTACATTATTGTGATATCTAATCGATGTACATGCATAAGCATCTGTTTTTTGCTCAAGAAACCACGCTAACTCAACATATATTACACTACTCTTTCATTGATCAACTGAAGGTAAATTAAACATACTGGCATATCTTGAGGTCGCACAAGCTTTCTTCCAAGTCGTTCAAACGGATCGGTTTTAGGGACCTCTAGAGGAGTACCATATATACAGAAGTCCTCCATTGTTGACTTACAGTTAGGTTATTTTAGAGATTGGCTATTTTACGTCATGTATTATTGCGTGGTGTATAACATGTATAGCTATGAATATATTTCAATAATTGAACGCTTAAAACATTTGATCGAACCTTCAAGACACCAGACTGCACCCATAATGTTCGGTTCAGCACATGTCTAACTCTAACCCGTGTTTCGTCTCTTAAGCGTGTGCATGCGCGGGCGTGTGCTTACACTTGCAACCGCTGTAGGTGTTACAAAGGCGTGTGGGCCGGCGAAGGCTTTGATTTTGAGAGAAATTTGATGACAGCACGTAGACCAGAATAGTACTACATCATATGTATGAAGTATGTATCTTTGGACACACAGAAGAGTGTAGCACTCAAAATGTTTCCAACCACGACGGCTGAGCAATGAATGTATACACGCTAACTCTGTATTGTACACCACGCACATGCTGATAGGCACGCCCAAAATAAAATTAGCCCAAGCCCTGCATATATAATGTAAACATGTATGCAGGTGAGCGAGTAAATATAATGCTAGCTTTGATTTCTTGGAAGGTAGTAGCAAGATGGCTGTAATCTTGCCAAAAGAAAGATAGTGAATGTGGTCTAGATGGTATAAAATCAAAGTCGATATTTGTTCTAGCCCTTGGTATCGTAGATTCCGGTGTTCTCCTTTTATAGACGCCAGGGAAAAAGAGCGTGGTGTACAAATACAAGTGTACAAACAACTATAATCAAAGAGAGCAAACTATCTGATCTTTTGATTTTCATTTATTATTTCGTACAACCAATTTAACGCCCATTACCCGAATTTCTCCAGTGCGCAACAACTTCAGCAATGTAAAAACATTCAAATTGAGCCCACGAAGACGCACTTACGCTAGCAGTATACTGTACGTTTTGAATTGTCTTCCTATAAGTGGTGCTCGTCGAAAACGGAGACATCCTTTGCACAATGCATAGCAGCAGTGCAAACGAGTTTACATTTCACATTGAAGAGTTGTTTTCTTGGCGAATGCTGTGTTAGAGAAGCAGTCAATGTACACATAACGTTGAAGAAACCTTTCTAAAGGATAAAATTTAAAATACAGAGGAAGAATTTTGCTAGACATGGCTATAACGTGATTACATGCAGCATAGCGGAGCGGAGCGGGTGAATGATGATTACCAGGAAGAAGTACACAAGCACGCGAAAGAACTACCTTTTGGTATATACCGATGTCAAGGCGATCTGTAGAATCGCTTCAAGTGGGTTGCGGTGGGTTAGTTGATTAAAGGATTAGTGGGTTAGCGGGGTACCTGGGGTTAATGGAGTGAGTTAACTGGTTAGACGATTAACGGGTTAGTGGGTTAATGGGTTTGTTAGGATTAACGGGTTAATGGGTTAGTGGGTTTATTTTGATTAATGATTAACGGGTTGGTGGGTCTGTTAAGAAGAAGAGTTTGTTAGGTAGCGAGTGGGTTAATGAGTTTGTTGGTTAGTTGGTTAGTGGGTCAGTTAGTTAGTTAGTTTGGTTAGTTGATTAGTGGGTTAGTTGACTAGTTGATTAGTGGGTAAGTGGGTCAGTTAGTTAGTTAGTTAGGTTAGTTGATTAGTGGGTAAGTGGTTCAGATAGCTAGTTAGTTAGGTTAGTTGATTAGTCGATTTGTGGGCTAGTTGACTAGTTGATTAGTGGGTAAGTGGGTTAGTTGGACAGTTTAGTTCGGTAAGGTAAAAGCTGTGAGTCACACAGGTCACGATTGGTCGATACGGTTCTCTGTATTTCTCTGTTTTCTCTTAACTAATAAAAAACATTCTTGGCTGGATGATCTCATAGAGGAGGCCTATTCCTGCCGTCAATCATGTCTTAAATCATTAAATTGCCTTAAATTAGTTTACGATATTAATACTGCAGTATGAAGTATCTTATATTATTGCGACACTCATGGTGAATAGGTCGGAAATATTGTTTCAAAGGGGAGTTTTTTTTGGAGGGTGTTAATTAACTAAATTCGGCCCGTTATTGCTTTGCTGGTGGGCGGGTAAGTGTTGACTGAGGAGATGCATTTGTACTTATTGAGACACACATACGTATACACAAACCACCTCACATGAACACACAATCACACACGCACACACACACACACACACACACACACACACACACACACACACACACACACACACACACACACACACACACACACACACACACGCGCGCGCACTACACACACGCACATACACACACACTAGCGATTAGACACGTGCACAAGACTCCGCTACCCCCAGTGTAATTGTCTTCATATTCAGCTCTTACACGTCTTATAGACGTTACCATCTTGATACATCATGGTTCTTCACAAAGGTTTGTTTTTTTTTTTTTCGTGCACATGCTGGATTAGTTTTCGTCTCTTATGTTCAGAATATATTTGCTACACTGATGCGGAGCGTTCTGTATTCAGTTGTAAGTTTAGAGTTTGTATAGTTGCTGTAATAGACGTGGGATTTGTTGGTTATTAGGCAACGTATTGCGCCCTTTTATGCTATCCAGCAGATATTTTGATGTCAGTATTGTTAGTTGTGTTAAAAATAAACGAAAGAATGAAGATTTCCAGCTCTTTATTTTTTTTGTGGGCAAAATGTGTTTGCAAGTTATGCAAACTGATGATGGTTGTATTGGCCAGGACATTTTATTTCCAGTAGAGTGGGTATAGTTTTGTCGTTTGTTGTATTTTTTGGGTAGTTTTCAAATAGGTATTTTAGTTCTTTCCTGACACTCGTGTTTCTGGATATTTAGTTGCGTGAATCACTGCTTCATACAATTATTGTCATTGTCCTATGTTTCTAATTGTGTAATGCATAAATATGCGTGTAAGTAGTCAGTGTACATGTGGCACTGATCGGCCTGTGGCACCTGGACTGTATTGATGCCACAATGAAATATGTACGTTCACAAGTTGTCTTGTTATATAGATATGGCATTTTTGTTCTCGCATATGCTTGGACTTACTCCCTGTTACTAGTGAGCGGGTAAAGGTTGATCTGGACAGCCGTGTGGGCATATTGTTTGTCACCGCCACTTGACAGACTCGAAAACACAAGAGTAGCAGACCTCTCATACTCATATATATTCATATACTTGTTCGGGATGACGTTTTTCTCCTTGGTTTTTAATACCTCGACATTTCCTCCTTCACTCTCTCTCTACAGTAATCATGGTTGGTTCGGGTGGTGTGGGTAAATCTGCGTTGACACTTCAATTTATGTACGCCGAGTTCGTGGAAGATTACGAACCGACCAAGGCCGACAGTTACCGCAAGAAAGTAAATTTGGATGGTGCAGAGGTTTCCATTGATATTCTTGATACAGCTGGCCAGGTACATGATGTTTGTCGTGTTTTTTTAATAATGTTCTTCTGCTGCGTGCATCCAAATAAGTTATGTGGTAGCCTCTGTGAATATAGATTTTTTTTCTCTCAGCCTGACGTTTGATATTTCACTTTCGTACGGCGTTTGTCGTATGCGAACATTATGGTATCAACAACGCAAGTTTATCGCGTCGTTGAGTTTCCCACACATTTAAATGTTTATCAAACAACATAGGAGGATTACGCTGCAATCCGAGACAACTACTACCGATCAGGCGAGGGGTTCTTCTGTGTGTTCTCTATTTGTGAAGCACAGTCATTTAAAGAGACCGAATCCTTTAGAGATCAGATTCTGCGAGTGCATGACGACGAAAGTATTCCCTTTATTCTTGTTGGAAACAAGGCGGATTTGGAAGATCAGCGAGAGGTAATTGTGCAATTCTACATGGGCAGTGTTATGTGCAATGTTATTACAATGGAAAAGTATATGGTGCATCTGTACTCACAAAACAACGTTGAGATGATGTACAAGAATGACACACACACACCTTGTATTATATATATAATTTCTTAACAGACCTCAAAGGACGATGCACTTGCCAAAGCACGTGAATGGAATGTACCTTACCTAGAATCTTCCGCGAAGACAAAGATGAATGTAGATGAGGCCTACTTCAATCTTTTGCGTCAGGTAAGTGATAACATTGGACAGGTCCACGAAACGAATGATATTGTGTGCTTGTGTGTTTGCTTATGACCAGTTCATTTCCGTTTTCGCTTGACGCGTGTTCGTAGTTGTATTTTTAATCCGGAAATGCAGGCCGTGCTGGCTTG
This sequence comes from Creolimax fragrantissima, assembly GCA_033442365.1. NCBI lineage: Eukaryota > Ichthyosporea > Ichthyophonida > Creolimax > Creolimax fragrantissima. The sequence goes on from JAWQFL010000007.1 coordinate 685,929, forward strand.
TGTGCGTAATTGGGAGAACGTTTGTTTAACTATTCCCTTCTCCACTTGCAGATCTCGAAGAAGAAGGCTGCCAACGCCCAAGTGAAAAGTAAAGAGAAGAAGAAGAAGAAATGTATTATCCTGTAGATAAGGAGTTCTCACCAACTACACAATATCACTTACGCAACCCAACGGAATCCTATATACTATACTACATGGCAGAAAGGAAACAATCATATCTGTTTAATCTCTTCTGTGAGTGAAGTTTTCTACGACTGATTGTATAATCATTTTCTTCGTGAAATGGTTGAGCGAATAAGTGAGCGTGAATGTGGAGGGGTGAGTGTGCAGATTGTGAGTTGGTAGCGAGTGTGAGTGGTGCAAACTGGAGTGAAGTAGGTAAGTATAAGACGACACCTACTTACTGTAGATGTAGATATTGTCTGGTCTTGTGCAGTTAGGGGTTGTGTATGGTGTTAATTTTTTTTTATGCCGCTGACCTTATTTGGAAAACTTGCGCTTCAGCGATTTATCACTTTCTTGTTGAGATGTTGAGGTTTCGCTTTTGCTTACTATTTAGATACGCGTGTTTAGGGGACAAATAAACTACTATTACTTAATACACCAAAAATATACATATGAACAAGTGAACAAAACGGCTACATAGCCTATGACAACCATTGGGCGCACATTTTACGACTGAATCGTCTATACGGTATGTTCTCCTCTTCACATGCGATATTTCACATTTTCCACATCAGTGCAACTCAAATCATTATGACTTAGTTCGACTCCCCACCAAATTTTATAAGGTAAGGTCAGCTAAGTGATTTTATCGTGTAAAGGAAAACTTTCATGGTGTTTTCGAATTTGATAATGCCTACTGTACCTACCTGAATAGTGGTGTGTACGATATTGCTGTGTGCAAATGTGGTCTATCTATACTTGCGTACGTTTGGACATGTGCCCAAATTGCGTTCACATAATCAAGAAGCAGTTTTTTAGAATCATTTTGATAGTACATGCCAAACGTCATACTTCGCTTTATGCTCTTAAATTTGCTACATGTCACAATATACTATAACATAGTATGTATCAATCGATGGATTGTTTTGCTGCTCAAAATTGAATGCCATTAGGGATAACACCAACGGTCTACAGATTCTTGATATGCAGTAAGCATATACTGCAGGACTTGTTCCAAGAACCACTAGTACAATTCGATTACAAGCAGCCGCGACCACGTTACACATAATTGTCGAGTCCGTTATATCATGCTATAATCATCTTTTTGCACCAAGCCAACACAGTTTTTCTGATTTTACATTTGTTGGTCGGGGGGGGGGGGTACGTAAGCCCAATTTTCCATCTGTGCGTACCGACATTACCCGTAGAACACACTTACGCTACATAATTTTGTATTTTTGTCCTATGCTATGAACTACTGTGCTAGTAATAAGTTCGCGGCAAGTTGTACGTTTCCTTCTGTCATTTCTAGTACGGCAATAACCTGTGCCAAGTCAAATGATAGCATTGAGTCGTAATACAAAAATAAATGGCATCCGCTCACATGTGCACATACTGTCCGTGGTTACGTACTGGGCATTAGAAACGATAATACATAAATAGATTTGATTGAAATTTCTGCCAACTGAGCTGCAAGTTAGATACTTGTTTGTTTGTCGCTTGCGAGGTGTCTGTACGCCATTCAATGAACTTTTAGCAACATGACGGACAGGAACATAACATAAACGAATGGCAACACACCAAATCCTCACACTTACCCAAAAGAACTAACAGAGCTGACAACAGAACAGTAGGATATAATCAATATTTATATGCACAGACATTCCGTTGTACGTACACGAATGTAATGACACTCATGTACAGGCTTAAATACTTGCATGAGTATCGAACAAAACTCAATATCTGAAGAATACCTTAGCACGTTCAAATCCAAACTCCATAAGACTGGTAATGGCGGCGGGGTCAAACTTGGACTCGGATGCTGATGCATCTACACGCGAGCGGACACTTTCATTCTGCAGAGTTGAAGTACCTCCCGCTTTTGTGGGATCCTCAATTGGTTGTGAGTGAATCTGAAAATGTGATAAAAGCAGAGTTGTCAAAGAACAAATGCTAGTGATTGCAAAAGTAACCACAGGACAACGATCACTGTAGTGTACTTGGTTGTGTTGCAAACAAGTACACCTTGCTATTATGGAAAACCTTATACGCGTTACCTCTTTAGGAATTTCATTCTCGGACAGAAACGGCGCTTCGCCACCGGTCGTCCCAACGTGCAAAACGTTTTTCTTTAGATCGATAGAGCATTGGTGTCTTTTCAACATATCCAGACCTATGATGAAACGACATGCATGTCAGACGTGTCTTAAGCCAATTCATCAGGGATTATATAAAGAGGACAACTGCATGCTATATATTTGATGTACATGCACAAATATGTCCATATACGGATTACACATGCACGTGACCACTGACAACAAACTGCACGTGGCCTCACCCAAAAGCATCTCAATAGATTGACCCTCAAGTACAGATATGGTACATGCCATGAAGCCTCCGCCTAGTTGTACGTCTACGGCATGTACTCTTCCTACAATCTTGGAGGTCCCTACACCTTTCGCGGTACCACTGAAGCTGCATACGATTATATATATCATCAACTATCACCATATGCATGATACATGATAAATGTAACAATGAACATACTTCATCAAAGTTACAAATATTTTGAAAATAAGTAACTTTGCACGTAATCAGAAATCGACAGAAGAAACGCTGCGAACAATATAATCAACTTGAGTTTTGTGTAACCAGGTCGTGTAACCAGGTCGTGTAACTAATGCACACCATTTGTTGAATCAAAGCATGCATTGACGTACCGTGTGTCAATCAGCTGATTGATTTCACATCTCTTGGCACACTCTTCATTCATAATGGTCATCTGAGCTCCTGAATCAACAAAAGCCTTCACCTTGTGACCATTTACCACGCACTCAATATATAACATGTGGACCTGTAGGTCGAGGGTTAAGGGTTTAGAGTGTGTGGTTTGTAATATAATGCTAGCCATGGATGACAGTGGGATGCCAGGACTGAGGCGTATTTACATTTTCACAATGCAAATTAAGCTTTGTTAGAATCGTGTTAGAGCTGTGCACGAGCTGAAGCGTATTTGCATGCATACCATTTTGTAACAATGCACAGTCCCAATATGCAAAAAATCAAATACATACCGCAGAGAACGCTTCCGGATGGTACTCCATAGCGTGATTCATGTTTTCATTAACAACCTTCATTCGCTCGATCTCATCCACGAACGACTTGGCTTCTATATCGTTTGGATTGCTCGCGAGTCTTCATAAAAACCAAACACAGCAGTAAGTACATGCTTCACGCAATTATATACATATATAATTGTACGAACTACACACATGCCCTTGTCACCTACGTATCATTAATTCTACAAGCTACTGGATACAAGGGGATTACTTGAGCAATTGCTAAAATATACAGATTGTTGCCTTGGCTTCACCCACTACGTTCCCAACACACACTCATTTATATACCATCCTAATCACGTACCGCACACGCATCTCGCGTTGTTTTGTCGCACTTTCCTCTTGGTGTGATGTAATTTCGTTGAACAAACGTGTAAAGAGGGCTAGATCGTTTTCCTTGACTGCATCTCCTAATTGGGGGTTATTCTGTGATAAGTGAGCGAGCTCGTACGGATTGTTGCGCATATGTTCAAACACAGTCAAGGGATTATTTTGATCCATTTTTTGTACTAGCCACGGCTGTATATGCACTGGGGCCTCTCCTGGAATCAGAACGCTCAATCTGTATATTATATACAACGAATGAATGGATATTGTACGACACCATGAAAAGTTGAATGACACTCCAATGTAAGCGAACTATTTATGCTCTGGTCATGATGAAACCCTACCTGTCACTATGTTTAAGTCCATATCCGTAGAGAGATCTTGTATCATCCGCCAATTGTATATTACCTCTATACACGCGTTGGTGGGCATACGGTACTTTTGAATCCATTTCTAAGATGGTCTTTAACAAAGCTAGCTCCATATCTCCGCCTAGCTCGACCTTGTACTCTTGCTTCTGACTTGGCACTTGGATTGTTAGAATCATGATTTTTGACTACTATAAAATGTGCACTTCAGCACGAGTACGTGTTTATGAGCCGCGGGGGGGACGCAAGAATTTAAGGAAGGGGAGCGTTTGTCCTTCCTAACTTCGTTCGTCTGATTCCTTGCTTGTTTGCTTTCGTGTTGCTTGCTTGTTTACTACTTGCATGCGTGTGCTCCAGTGCGTTCGTGCGTTCGTGCTTGCGTGCTTGTTTGTGTTTGTACGGGTTGTACGTACGTATGTACCATGCGTTTCTTACATATATATATTCATATATATCATACATAATCGTGTCAAAGGGGTTGCCATTGATGTTGTGGTAGCAATACATAGATGCGTACGAAATGGATGAACCATGACGTCACCCGCCCTCCCATGTAAGCGGGTGAGTGTTTATTCAAGCTAGTTTGTTCTGATTAATTCGATAGTTGGGTTCGTAAAATTGGTTTTGTTCCTTATTTCGTTCGTTCGTTCAAGTTTTCTTTTCAAGTTTATGTATATGGGGTTGAGGTCGGCGGGGAGTTGATTTCTTGTAAGTTTGCGAGTGTGGGTCTAGCTAAGGTTTAGGGTTTATTGGTGTTACGAGTAAAGTTTTTTTAAAAGTTGTTAATGTGTGGGTTTAAAGTTGTTAGATAGGTTTTTAAAGTTTGTGCGCATGTGGGTTTAGGGTCGTTAGATAGGTTTAGAGTCGTTAGATATATTTTTAAAGCTTGTGCGTGTGTGGGTTTAGGGTTGTTAGATAGGTTTTAAAGTTTTTGCGTGTGTGGGTTTAAGGTTGTTAGATAGGTTTTTAAAGTTTGTGCGTATGTGGGTTTAGGGTCGTTAGATTAGTTTTCTGAGTTTGTGAGTTTGTGGGTTTAGGGTTTAGGGTCGTTAGTTTTTAATATTGCGAGTGCGTGCGTCAAATGTAGTAAGTCGGGTCCTTCCTTTGAGCTCTCTGCTATATCGTTAGTTGATCTTGAATTTGTGAGTTAGTACATTCGTCCTGGTTACTGTAGTTTTCAGTCAGTTCCCCTCCTTCCCTTCGCAAAAGAACTCCCAATATCCCTCCAACCATGCATGAACACCACCTCCTAAGTTGACGAATAACACACGCTGTTAGGATTAGCAAGACGTGAGATGAAAAGTTAATATTTTGTCATAGCACCGGTATGCTTGGATAGGTGGTGGGTGCACTAAGGAGCGGGATCAGGAAGAAATGTGCTGTGAGCGAATGCTTGGAGTACTAGAAGAATAGGCAATGATGCGTAGTTCTTCCTTCTCACGCATGTTTTAAAATAAAATTGAGCCTAGGAAGACGCTAAGAACAAGATTTGTACGTTTTTCACTATCATAGGTATGCTTTTAGTTGGATGGTGTATACTTGTAAGCACAAAGTGACTAGAAAAAGCCTGTGTGTGGTCGTGGGATTGAAGGTGGGAAGCAGAAAGCGGGCATACAAGGTGCGCGGTGTTAGGTGGGGTGAGAGATGAGTGATGCCCATGAGGTTGGACTTCAAGTTACTATAAAAATTTCTATGCATCAGTGAATGCGGTCGTTCCTTCTCACATAGTCGACCATAGGTCATTAACAGGATACGGTCAGTCGTGCCTTCCCGCTCGTTCCGTCTCTCAAGACAAGTTTAATGATGTAGTTAATAGAAGGGAGGCGAAGTGTGGTGGAGGAGGGAGGGAAGGAAGGAGGAGGGGAGTGAGTGGTTAATATATATTGTTTGTTCTTCTTTGTTTGTTTTTTGTCCCTTAGTTTCAACTCATCTCAGTTACCTTGTGACTCTGAACGCCACATCCAGCCCCAATCAGATGGGCGTTGTGCATGTTTTATTATTATTATTAGTTCTACGCTGTATCTAAGACTCTTTCTCCTCGTGAGCAGAGAGAGGCCTCCATACACCTTACAGGTTTTTCAGTGGGAAAAGGCGTAGTAGACAGTAGCAGTGAGAGATGACGAGAGAATGAGAAGAGAAGCAGAGAGAGAGAAAAAAACGAGAGTCGAGTTCATGTCTCGCTACTTAAGCGCGTGCTGTTTCTGTGCCCATTCTGACCATCATTATTTTTTTTTTTGCCGTGTGTAGTTGTGCCCTTCATCCAGTTCTTCACGAATTTTCTACTAGTAGTGCCGAGAGCGTAAGTAAAGCAAACACACGATTTGTTCTCCTTCCTCTTGCACTTTTCTACTCAAGCAAGTATTGTCATACTCATAACCAGTACCGTAAGGTTACAACTTCCGAGGACGCCCCGTGTCGTCAATGATAACTTCGTGATTCGGTGATACAGTTGGGCAACGTCCTTTCTATTAACGAGAACAAAATGATTGGATTCCCGTCCACCCGCACAAAGTGTCCTAAGGGAGTCGAGGTTATAATGCCTTGCGGAATAGAAAGCACTTCTCCTGTCGAGTTATCCCCGACCGGTTCACCGATGAGGCTTCCCATCTCACGTAGCATGGAGACCATTCCTCAGCAACAGCAACAGAGTGGAGGTGGAAATCAGCAGACTCAACTTCTGACCCAGAGAGAGAGTGCCAACTTGTTTAACCGCGTGCTGAACCATGATCACAACTACTATGGATACGCTGTGGTTCACTTTACGCCCGAGATGCTGGACCAAGCTGAGAAGGCGATTAAGAAAGAGCTCAGTGATGAAAACAATGATAACGATCTCACGCAGAAACTGCCTCCGGTCGCTTGACTTGTCGACGCACAGCGAAGACTTTATAATTACGAGTGAAAAATATTATGAGATCTGTTGGTACCGAAGAATTATTGTATGGACAGCTCAAGTGCTGGCTCCACTCCTTTTTCTGTAAAGTAACAATTGCCTCGGGATGGCATACATTTTAGCGCTACTAGATTATTCAAGTAAGAATAATTCTCCATCTTGGCCATGAAATGAGAGAATGCGAAGAACGAAGTTATTAGAAATATTTATTAAGTGTTCTGGAAAATATTAGAGAATTGAAAGAATAATTTTTTGGTGAGGATCGAGCATGAACCGAAGCGTTTGGCTGACACGTTTCCAACATGTTCAAGAACTCATAACTTATGTGCTTATCACAATAATATAGGAAAAATAAAGATTATATGGAAGCTATCCATAGAAAGATGTAAGGACTTGAGTTGGAATTAATAAACTTACTATTACAACCTATTCTTCCCCTCGAAAACTCAGCCGTTAACGTTGACGAAAGTATGATACTTCGACACACTTTAAATCGCAATAAATGGGTTGGATACCTAATTGAAAGAATTAATGAGTTAACAACTTGAAAGTACATTGCACTGTTTCAGTATGTAGTTCCCTCAACTCATTGCTAAAGGTCCCGCGACACTACAAATCGCTTTTCACATTATGGTACTTCTTCTCAAATACGCTTAGTGTCTCATACGTTTTAACCAGATACCAACACTTTTATTCCTTCTCCTCTAGGCTCCGGTGTACTGTGTTACTGTACGAAAGATTTGTTTTAGCGTATCATCTAACAACGTTTTATCGTCGGAAAATTGTTCGGCCTTCTGAAGAACGTTTTGGATCCGGGAGAACATCACAGCCTCGTCTCTGTGCACATATTAAAATACATTGTTCAATGCCACGCACATATACACGAACAATACCACGCATTAAATATTGTTTAGTATACAGCCAGTCGATGAGCGCCATATATAAAATATAGCAGCAACATATGCACAATGACGTGAAACCAAACAATATAGCCACTCACCTTGCCATACCGCCTCGTTCACTAATTTGTTTCTCTAGTTCCAAAGATTTGGTAGATGCCATCTGAATGATCTCGGAGGGAAGATCTGCTAACCTAGCAACGTTCAGACCTACAAAAGCATATGACAACGTACAATTACATATTTTTGGTAACAACAAACACACCAAAAAAAGAAGATTGTGACAAGGGTGTGCAATGAACGATATATCGATATACCATAACTGCGCTTCGCCACACCCCGTGCGAGAGTGTACAAGAATGTTATAGCATGTTCGGCGACTCCATCTTCATCCTTTGTCTCTCTGTGATTTAAAGGTATCAAACATATAGGTGGTTACGAAGAATCTCAAAACCAAAACACGACAACAAACATATGTATATATATATCACCGTCACGTACTCTTCGAAGAAATCCATGTAGTGATTGGAGACAGCAGTGGGGTACTTGATTTCCAATTGCGCCAGCAACGGATAGTGCGTGGCGAACAAGACCGCACAGCCTACCTGTGCAAAAGGAAACATAGAAGAACACGAATGTAAGCGATAGTGTGCATGATCAGTGAGTGGTTGAAAGTGAAACAGGGTTTAGGGAATATTGTGTAAAGAAATCGTCGCGTACTAGATTACCTTAACCGCATGTATTTAATAACAATCAAAATGAAACTGAACATCATGATTTATACAGAGTTTAACATACGTCTGTGATTAAACTTTGTGAGGTAGCGTAGGCAATTGCTACACCATCATGAGTAGATGTTCCTCTTCCCAGTTCGTCCACTAACACGAGCGATCTAGTCGTAGCCTTGTTTAGTATCTCCGCTGCGTCCTGTTTGTAAGTGATATAAAAAATGTATAAATCTTTCTGGGCAAGGAATACATCAACTACGGCATGTTGTGCAAGGAAATTTTAACATACCTGAAGTTCTACCATAAAAGTGCTAACACCTTTGTCAATATAGTCGCATGCGCCCATGCGTGTGTGTACCGCGTCGAAGGGACACATCTCACAGCTGTCGGCCGGAACATACGAACCAATCTGTGCCATGATTGATAAGAGAGCCACTTGCTTCATGTAGCAACTTTTACCTCCCATGTTTGGACCTAAATAAAAAAGTAAAATAGAATCAAGGTGCAAACAGAATGAAGCCCAACCTTCATAGAACAACCAATGCTTTTGTTACTTCGACAAGCGTTATACGGACTGTATACGTACCTGTTATGACTAAAAATCGGCTGCAGTCCGACATTTGAACGTTGTTTGGCACGTATTTTTCGTCTATGAGCGCAGATATCTACAAATGGTATTCATTTCATGATAGTTGTAAGTAATATACCTAAAAAATATGAAATGGAAAGAGAAAAAAAAGTGCGCCAGCAGAGTCTATCACGCCGGACATTTGCAAACGAAATTCTGGGATCAGTCGAGCGAGCTCACCATGGGATGTCTACCGGCCTCCACGTTCATATAAATACAGGAACGTTTATCATCTTCATCTGAAGTACCCTTGGGTGGTGAGCTGAGAAGAACAGGACGGCAGTACGACTGTTGAAGAGAAACGTCTGCCAGTGATAGAAGGCAGTCTACGGTTGCAACACGATCTGTCAAGCTGCTTAAACTGTCATAAACCTCACCAAAGTGCCTATTGTCGATGTTTGTTTATGAAGAGAAAGAAAATATGTATATATAATTATTTCAATGCAATCAATGTAAGTGCAAGAAACATTTTGAACGGATTCGAAAGGGTATTCATACATGTACGTCAAATACACCTTCACAATCAATACATACACAGGGTATATGCACATGTTTCAATACGAATCATACCTAACGCAATTATCCATCAAACAACTGTTTACAACATATATAGTATACCTCACGCAAACACAAGCTTCACAAGTTTCATAACACGTACTCTAACATTTCGATCCATGCCGCCTCACAGGCTATATTAAGTCGTTCGCGCTGTTCCTGGAGTCGCTGAATCAATTTTTCTAACTTTGGGGTTCTAAAACGGGATACCTTCTTTGTCCTATGTGTATGACAAATCATTGTGAACTCAAATTTTACTACAAGAACGATAAAAAAGAGCGGATATACAGGACTTCATACAGCAACTGTTTTCTTACCCGCTTATGTTAATCCACTCTTTTGGCAATCTCTTCGCAGCTGCGAGGGTCACTTCTATGAGATACTGTAATACAATAAACAGAACAGCAGTTCAGATGTACAAAGCAGTGGTGATATGAGGGTTTGGTTATCTTGGCTCTAAGATTAACAGAAACAGAAGTTTCCAAACGTGGGTGGAACAAACCAAACCAAAAAATGGTACGCAAACGAGCACAATGATTGTATAGTTCAAAAATAGACCCGCGTGCATACACACCTCGGCCCCAGAAACAGTTACATATTCCAACGATGGATTGCCAACAACTTTACGTATATCCTTCCTATGATCCTTGATTTCACCCAATATACTTTTGATTTTCTGATAAAAGAAATAGTTGGAAAAATGATTGCATGTAGTGCCATGCATTTAATCGGAACCATAATAAGACTTGCATTTCTGACGAAGACTGTGAATTTGAGGCACTGATAAATGCTTTCGTAGGTGATGCTTCAAACTTGTCAATATGTAGCAAACGTTACTACATACCTCGCGAGCGCACTGAACGTCCTCATAATCTTCTGGAGTCTTTAGAAACGATGTCTTATCGTTTTCCCTGCGAAGTAGTGGTACAAATGTGTGAGTAATTGTGCACATGTATGATAGAACAGTGAAGTTTAGCAGTGAACGATAAACACAGACAACGCAGAATGATGAAAGAAAAGAAAAGTTTGCCTACTTTCTCTTTCATCAACCGCAAGAACAGAAACTTACGGACGCATCTACACAACTATGCACGTAATGCACGCAGATAAGAGCCATCCTGTGTGTTACTACAGTCAAAACCATGCCAGCAACCATCAACTATCATACAAAAATATCGCAGAGGTATTTGTACATTCCCTTATAATAGTCTGTGAGGGTAGGATTATGGCAATTTCATCTTCCATTTGAACAAATGCTCTACTAAACAATAAACTCCTCTATCTTCCCTCCAACAAACAGTCAACTCATTTTGAGATGTAAAAACCTATCCAGACGCAAGTATTTGATAAAATCTTGTATTCGCCCCTTCAAACACGTACGTGAAGGAACCAAGATCCACTATACATAAATACAACATTTCTTGCACACGTCCTCATGAAATGGAGAAAAGTATTCGACTACTAACATGAACGTCTATGCATACACTTACATTGCGCCCTGGCCATCGATAGCCTGTACGAACCGCAACACGTGGTCTTTAATCTCGGTCATTCCCACCCCAATCAAATCATCTAGTAGTCTCGCAGGTCTATATCGACTATGCACATCTTCCTTATCTGTCTCTGTATCAGAAGGATCCTCCTTTTCCACACTCCTTTCTTTCTCCAACGCTGGCTTGGAGTTTTTATACATTGTTGATCGCTCCTTATCCACTGCCTCAAAAGTATTGCAAATATGCTGCAGCGCTTGTAAGATACTCCAGAATTCTGGTAGACCAATCTGTACATGTATGTACATATGTATGTATGTGTGCATGTATTGGAGTGTGAACTAATGTGCTCGAATATGAACATGTGCCCGGTAGTTTGTCTATGTATGGATGTATAGAGAGTGTGGAGAAACACGTCTATATGAGGAAAAGTATGTATGGTTGCATACGCGGAGAAAATCATCAGAGCCCTGGTCTACAACTCTGTATGAAAACATGCATGATCTATATATATACGTATCTGTCAGTAGAATACATGTACACACAAACGAGTACGCGGATAGCGCACATGATTATGTATACTGTCTTCGATGGTAACAGGTATACAAACGTGGTCGAGTGCTTGCAATTTTACAATACATAATACTCACCTTTTTATACAGAACGCGTGTGAGACCTCTCTCGAGGTCTGGCATGTCTTGCAACAACGAACGGAGTTGCGGAAGCCAAGATAAATGCGAGTTCCTAAGCTCTGTGACTGCATCTAGACGCGCATTGATCGCACTGTCGTATTAACAGAAATATTTATTATTTATACAACGAATTCGCCCAAACATATAGAGGGATGTAAACATGAGCTATCGTCATCGTCAACCTAGATCCACATTGTATCAGAGGTTGATTCATTGTATGCAGGAATTGAAGGTTCTGTGCACATACACACAAAAATTTCAATACAATACTTTGCTGAAGTCAGAGGACGAGTAATCCACTTGCCCATTCTGCGCTTCCCAAACTGTGTTTTCGTTTTGTTGACAACTTGAAGCAGAGATCCGTTTTCCTTAATATGGGCATATATGCGTGAGCGTTCAATCACGTTTGTGTAGGGCTACTCGTCACAAAATCGGTTGTACAATTAACTTGCTGTATATATGTGCACATGTTTTAACATACCTTATTATCTGATGAATTCACAAGCAATTCGAGGTTGGCGATCGTTTTTGATGTTAACTGCATACAACCTTGGTGTTCAAATGAGACAATCTTACTAGCAGAGAATCGGAATACCCTATAGTTTGATATGTGCGGGATGAGCAATATCACATTGTAAGTAGGAATTATAAGGTCAGAATAATATCTCACATCCAACAGAACAGGGGTACTAAATTGTCGGTTTCTGCAGTATTATTTTCACATGAAACGATAATATCCAAACTTTCCACGTACACATATACATAGCTCCTTGTATATGTACACGGTACCTGTCCAACGCAAAGTCTTTAAGGTATTGGATAAGATAGGCAAAACAGATTAAGACGGACTGTGGCAAAGCCTGAATCGCAGTAAGGAAGCCATCCTCAGTTTGCCGTGATTTTGAATCGTCTTGAGTGCACCAATACAATCAATGAATGAGAGGGAAATGTGATAATATATAGAAGAAACTACTTGTTCTTATGCTGAGTTTTATGAGTGACATTATTACTGGTATCGCAAATGTTAATCAGTAATTTAGTTATCGTTAAAGGGACAAGTCAGCATGTATAACGGCTAAATACCGCACCAGTATGCGAAACGTGAAAAATACAAACACAAGAAAAACTATATTTGTATACTGCACAAACTATAATAGTCTTACCTGTTAGACAAACACAGTAGCTGTCATAACGATACTAATACGAATATTGCGTGGGCATTATTACAACATAAACAATGTTTTGTTATGTACCATAAAATTCAGTGATAAATCGCGAAGCCGTTTCCACTGAAAAATCTTGGTCGACATGCTCAATGCGTACACCGCTATTTGTGGATAAATGTTTAAAGAACAGTAATAAAGTGTGAAGAGAATACTGCGGAAGGACAGAACGAAAATTTGACATGATTATTCCTGCATGAGTTACAAATGCCAGGTCATTTTTATGTCTGGAATACATGTGTACATAGAGTATTTAAATACCTTGTGGAGGCATAACTACGGATAGCAGTTTGGGTTCGTGTAGACAAGCTAGTCCATAACAAAATTTCACTAGGATTCAAGTGAGCTGTATTCATGGGTATGTTGATGATTGAGAAGTGCAAATGATTTCAATATTTGATTTCGGGTCGATCGAGCAATAGTTATGAGACTCTGACCGTTACGAAGAAGACTGAAATATTATACCTATGCGTGTGTGTAGCTGATTTCTAGTACAAGAATCGACAAAGCTGTCGTACACAATTTCACCCGTGCCAATGTGGACGGCTACCAATCCGATCGTGACCTGACAAGTACGAACAGTAAAATATTCATAGAAAGAATTCGAATTCAAGCAAGATTGATTAGATTTGATAGGCAACACTCGGACTAATACTGTAAACTAACACGGACATGTTCGCTGCCATGAATTACGATAGAGTCCACACAAATCATACAGAATCATCAGCGGGAGTAGATGTTTTTTGTTTGTCAACAAATTCGTGTACACAAAGCAAGAAGCTCAGTTGTTCAAATCCGTTTCCACCAGTTTCGTCGATATTAGTCTCTGTCACATCCTCTCCAACGAGTGTACCCTAAAAAAATGTATACGAACACAAGAAATATAAGCTCAGCAAGAACATGAGCATATTACGAGCTACTATACCAACGTATCATGCCTACACGTGCATACAGACGTTCTATACACGCATTACTATGTTGATATACCTTGGTGTACATAGCTGTCAGTTCTCTTATAAAGACGCCACTCTTACTACTGCTAGCGGCTTTGATTGCAGCTGTCTCGATCTGACGCACCACCCCAACTTTATAGTTAAGTTCAACCAGTCTTCGAACGTGTATAGGTAGCCGTTGCACAGGTATACTTGCTGTGGGTAAGTGACCCCCCTGAATACACATAATGTTCAGTGCCTTAGCGGCAATCTGATTGATGTTAAGTCGTGTAAGCGATTATGACACAACTCCGTGATTGTAATACAAAAGCATTGCTTTGAACATGTAGTATGTGCGACTGTAGAGCATGTGATATGTATGAAAGTTTCGCCTGTAAACTTAGAGTTTCACGAGAAAATACCTTAGCATCTTCGTCGAAAAATTTGTATTTATACCCACATTCAACGAACAGGACCGCATCCGAATATTTTCTTTTGATATGAATGTATTGATTCTCCAAGGGCGTATAATCTTTGGATTCGATACGTTTATATGGTTTAGCCGCAGACATTTCTGACGAAGGCGTGGCACCCGTGTTGGCACCCATCGTGTATCGAACAGCAACTGTACTACCAGTACTACGTTTAAAAGCAGAGGCTGGGGATCTCTTTGTGGAGGTCGAGGAGTTTCTTTGGGTAGTAGAAGGTGTCGATGGGGATTTACCATTCTTAGCATATAGTACCGCGGATGAAGCAGATTCCTCATGCAACCTTTTATTCTTCCCTTTTGACATAAATTGTTGCATGTCTGGCATGCCAAGCATGTTGCCGGATCTGTCCTGCTTAGGCACATCTTCGGGATCACACTCCATAACCTCACCATCATGTCCCGTTGCTGCTACTGTTTCACCGGCCGCTTGCATACTACAATCATCCTTCATATGCGAGTGTGTGGTTGTAGATTTTGCTCGGAACTTCTGAATGGACAAGACTTTATCACTATTTTTTTTTGAAATCTTCCTATGCGTACCCTTGGACACAAATTCTACTTCACTTTCAGGAACATACTCATCACCAATTTCTCTAGTTTTAGCTGCTAATTTAATTCCACATACTAATTTTTGCCTGCTTGTGGATTTGGAATGCTTTTCACCTTTACATCTCTTCACAACAATATCTACATCATCGCTGTTTATAGTAACCTCTTCAGTCTCGACAACATCATCGTCACTTACTGTTGAAAGGTCACTACCATGAATGCTCTTAGACGGTTGTAGCTGAGTTGTACTACTTTGGTGACTGCAGGGTTTCTTGATGTCGTTTAGTTCTGCAGTAGTTATTTCCATATTTTCTTTATTCGTCGCCACCCGTGGACGCTTAGTCATACGTGTATATGGATCAGACTCGGCAGCGACAGGAACGACAGCCTCATCCTAAACGTAAAACAGTGAAACTATATAAACAGGTGACAATCTATGACATAAAATCTATGAGAAGGAAAAGAAAAGGACACCCTCACACAGTATAATAGAAACTAAATATGAAAAAAGAAACTTTTAGGGTTATATAATGATATTAACGAAGGTGCGTAACATATAATCACTCCTCCGATAATGTTTCTTATAGTGAGTGCATTAGAAGAAGGGAGGCACCTGTAAACCTTGAATAGGCATGCGTGTACAATACGACCGTATTTTTATCAGACATTTGTTCACGGAAGCATGCATCGATTCTCGCGTAGAACTATCTAGCTATATTTAGCACAGAAATATATGCGTATGTGCTGAATGTACGAGTCGATATATAAAAGACTATACACAGTGTATACAAGAATTCATGCAAACAAACATAATAAAAATGAATACCGACAAGGATTTGGAGGAGAAAAACGACGCCAGCGATGTCTGCTTCGTCTTCTTTTCTGCAAATTTATCAAACTTAATCGCCTTTGGACCCATGGTTACTTGATATAAGGAGAATGCACCTTATATTATCTTTACTTCCTTATCCTCCTGTATGTCTCTCTGCATATGATTGTTATGGATTTGTACACGTATGCGTATGGACGTTTTTATAGATATATCTCAGCATGTGCACGGACGTATGGATTTAGCTAGGGATGCATTGGTGTGCATATATATATATATGTGTGTGTGTTTGTGTATGTATACAACAGAATGTGCGAGTATGTGTGGGTTGTTCGCTGCATGACCAGGCCGGAGAGGGCTTTTTAATGTTTTATTTTTATACGCCAACATATTGGGCGTATCGCTACCTTTTCGTCTCTATCATTGAACTATAAAACCCGCGGGAAACGAAACTTGAAAATGCGCGGGCTATCTATGTGTTCAGCTGACTGGCTGCATGTACATGTGTGCACACGTGTCAGTGTGTAGATATGTGTGTGAGTTTGTGGATGTGCATGTCTACATGTGTCTTAATAAGATCGACCTGATGTAAGTAAGGTTAACTAAAACAAAATATAAACAAATCTTTCATTCGTACTTATAGACTTTCAAAAAAATCATGTAGATTAATGAAATTCTTTCTACGTACACAACTACATTATTTATGAATTTATAAATTGCAAGGTGATACTTGTGATGCACGATAATGATCACATTCATTAACTTCAAGAGGGATTACGAAATGTACATAGGGTTTATTACAGGCTTCAATAATACAATAAATCGGTACGGCAAACGACTCTCGCTTTAGGCTAGTGTCTCTAGCTATAAACATCCTCTGGTCGCACTGGATGGTCCAAAGGTATAACAGATTTCTTCTCCTTGTCGCGTGGTAAGGCTTTCCGCATGTCTATTAGGGATAGCATAGAGGAAACAGCAAGAATTTTAAGTGCAAGATAACAACGAACAGATAGTAAACCCCAGCAGACCATATAGCATATGATTCTACCGAAGATACTTTTATATGTAGGGGGATAAAACTCATGACTGTATACTTGACAGGATAAATAATTTCGATATTGATCACAGTTAATTTCGTTACCGTATGCGTCTTCCTCGCCAGAATCTATGGATGCAGAGTAGTAACCCAAGACCCGTCGATAGACGGTATATCCTAGCTTTTTATACATATCGATTGCTACTTCGTTCGATTTACGTACGAACAAGTCAACGAAATAGCCATCGTAGCTGAAAATATATTAAATTGGTTATAGTTAGATTTTTCGATATTGCATTCAGCAACACTCGTTGGTCAAAAGTGTAATGGTATATGCTGTGTATGCTGTAAAAAATTGTGCGTAGGGTAGTTTCTATACAGCGAACGTGGTATATAAAAGGCATGACTTACATATTCTCTGATACACGTTCCAAAAGGTTCATCATTTGATTAGCAAGCCCTAATCGACGATAAGTTGGAGTGACCGTAAGACAGGTGACATGTCCATGCCACTCCTCTCCTTCCCCTTCTGCTTTGCCCATGACTGTAAAGTTTGTTGAACATATAAACTAACAGTGAGTACAAGTACTGTGGTTTCCGTTGCTGAAGTCAAGAAGAAGACACAAATATATACTAAATAACCTCACTTGTCAATACCGTATCCCATAAGCTCTCCTGTGGATGATTCGCAAGCGGAGAAGTAATTTGGCCATACTGCCAGGTATTGTAAGTAAAATCCAAGGTTGTACGTTTCTGTCAAAGGATCCAAGTTCCTGCAGATGTTACGGTGTATATATTCGTACTTTAGATAGCACGCACTGAAAGATAGTCACGATGAGTGTAGTGCGACTCCTGATACAGTGCTAGGTATATGCGGAAACCGACTTGACCACTAAGAAATACTGAGGGTCTTGAGCTTCTCTTTGTGTTTCACGTATAAATACTACAGCAATATTTCAATCAGCAGCTCTTGATAATAGATATTGCTGTAAAATTTACGTGTAAGTATAATGATATGACAACATGTGACAATTGACAACTTACGGCCCAAACGTACACGCAAATGGTATAGATTATTGAGTTATAGCTCGACAAGGGTCACTGTACTTTTGTGGATATACATAAACATTCACATTGCACACATCCAATCGTAAAAACAAATGAACACGTATCCAATGAAAAGTACCGCAAAATACTCTATAGAAACACTACATACATAATTATGTATTGGAACACAAAATCAACCAATACTGGAAAATATCGCAACGAAAACACAGTAAAAAAGAATGAAAACAACACATAATTCATCTATTGCACGAGTATCCTACACAATGCTTATCCTGAGTGCAATATCACAGGTACACAGGTATGCTGCAAATAATTAATTTTCACTTACACAGTGTTGAACCGGAACATGTCATCACATACAAATCTCCGAACTTCAGTCATATTACTAAATAGTCAGCGACACTGCTGATAAAGCTGTTACGTTCCAAGTATTACTATGCAGCACGCACTATCCCTTTGTTGTATAAGTGGATGCAAACCATGCATTTGTATATATAAATAGAACATTAAAAAACTCGCACAGTTGAACAAACAACCTTTTCATTACAATGACGACAACGGGCACTACTAGCAAGATTGTTTATAATGAAGGTTGGCATTTGGACTTTGAAGGGCAGCGAGTAGCTGAACGTCTCTATCAAGTATGTACAAAATATTAATATATGAATCATTCCGTAATCTTTGTGATAGTTTGTAATTGTACAGAGGATCTGTTTGTTAACATGTTTCAATGTTTGTTTTGTTGTACCTACAACCCCACTATGTTTATTGAACACTACTAACTATTTGGTTCCTTCTGACAACAACCACTCATCATACAGGTTATCTTGACATTGTCGGGCATCATTGCAGTTTTGTACGGATACCATACTCAGTCGTTTCAGGATTCAATGATAATATTTGGAACAGGGTTCGCCTTAACACTGTTACTCGTCCTGCCACCCTGGCCATTCTACGCCAGACACCCCATAAAGTGGTTGCCAGCGGACAAATCAGAGTCGTCTTCAAAGTCGTAATCCATATGAGACTTTCGTAACGTTAGTCCCAAGATACAACCTTCTCTCTCTCTGTCGTCTCACTGTAGTCTGGAAGTAACCAATACCTGGTATTTACATGCCCTTCTCGATCGTCGAAATTTCAAACAGCTCCGCACAGAATCACATATTAACCTCCAGCCATTTACAGTTTGTCCAACGTTTTATATGCAGTTGGGATAGAGTACCTTATTACCTCTCAATGTACCATTCATTCACATCAACGAGACACAGCAGGTTTAGTCCGTCTCGCTTGCAATTTCCATCGATGAGTGATACATAATAAAGTAGTTACTTCAATTTAATTCCGTTGTCCTTATACAGTGATTTTAATACCCCCCGGCCTGTATCATGATACGATATGCGCTTCGTTTACTGTCAATCCTTTAACAAAACATACTATATTTCGTGCGTAACAGCTGATTTTCAGTGGGGATTGGGGTTGAATTGAAAGACTAATATTTCATTGCACCAGAAGAATACATTAACGGTTGTAAACGTACAACATTTGCGGATTGTGGGACCCACATCAACCCATTATTACGAAATTTTACTTATCGCTCAGATTTTCACTTCGCATCCCTTTTCAACAATCTGTGGGTTTAGAAATTACTCACTAACACGTTCAATCAAAGCGCGCCGCTAGCACTGGCAGTACACGTTTGTCCATCAATAATTCATGCAAAGCCTGTCCATGGTTAAACTGGCCGGCAAGCGAAATTGCAGTTTCATCCGGAGCCTCTCTCCCATCGTTCAATATTAATTGCACAATTTGTGAATGTCCACCCATACACGCATGTCTCAGTGGCGTTGCCTCCCACGTGTAATCGTGCAGCTCGGGATGAGCCTCTCTATGTGCTAAAATCCGTATTGGGTAATCGTACGTGGTGCCGGGATGTTCGAGAATCATTGCCACAACGTCTGTGAGCCCGTTCTGAGCGGCAACCAAAAGTGCATCCCCAGTCTCTCCGTTAGGATCGCGACCTTGATAGATCTCAAATAATTTATGGAGGATTGATTCACTGTCTTCTGACAACTTTCTCACTATAGTTGCAACCACTTTAGAAAACTCTGCGTACTTCTCGTCAATTAGAAGAAACAGCATGTCAGTATGACCTCCATCAATTGCTCCATACACCGCTTCCGTAACGTTGTCTATGCCATGACGCATCAAGAGCCTGACCATTCTCGCTTGACCACTCATACACGCAACGTAGAGAGGGTACGATCTGATGCAACAAACACTGTCCCCGGTATAAACACCGCTTTCTAGGCACACCACAGTCATCTCCATGTTTCTGTGACGAACAGCCCACTCCAGTGCATCATTCTCAGCCGGCGCTGGGAGACACCATCTATTCTTGAGTATAAGCCGAACGAGCTGCGTATTATTGGCTACGGCAGCAAAATGAATGAAAAACTTTCCTCGCTCATCTCGTACACCAGAATCCAAGATAGCCTTCGCTACATCAATCCAATCTTCATCTATTATCAATTGAAAACACGATGCCTTCTCGACCGCGAGGTATTCATGATCAAAATCCACTTGGAATCCCATTTGCCTTGCCTGCTTGTAACGTGGAGCACCGTCTACACAATAAAGGGCAAGAAAAAGCTCTGTTCCTCCCAACATGTAAGCACATCGGTATAATGATTTTGTCAACGCCTTTCCACTGCGCGTTTGAGGATAGCAATCATAAAAACTCCTCTGAATCACTCGCAGTAGATCTTTCTTGGGAATCCGGCTCACCATATCACGCATGTTTTTGCACATCAGTCGGAGCTGCATTAAGTCCAGGAGGTTGAGGTTGGAAGCAATAAGAAACTGAACCTCTTCTGCGACGCCCAGTATCCCAGGCAACTGAGGCTTAATCAGCTTGTGCTTTTCAACCAACATACTTGGTATTTACAAAACAAAATATAACGCCTGTTATAGATGAGAAGCAATCGTACCTGCTATGTGCAAGGAAATGTGGTTGTACTATGCATCAGTGGCTAGAATTCTCAATGATTTGTATTAGCAACACATCCATGACATGGCACTTGCGTGCTGTCACCATGGCATCGCTGTGGTCGTGTCATTGATACCTAAATAGGCAACATGTTCATTACAAACTTATATTGATTGATAAACTTGGACGTTATACAACAAAGGATACTATAATTCTCTTCTCACTTCAACGTCCATTTACCTCTCCTGTTTGTTGTTACGTAAAAATAAAATGGCATCTGTTAAACGTGAGGCTACTGATATAGCATTGAAATCTCGTGGCAAAAACAAACGCTCCCGAACTGTGCCTGCATCGAAACTCACGACTACGGCTGCGCCCAAATCTGCACCCGTACTAAAAGACACCAAAAAAATGCTATCATCTGTATCCAATGTACCCGTCATGATGGGCCATTTGTCTGTTAAGAGGTTCGCAGACACGGACAACCTTACTCCGGGCGCCATACGAAGTCGTGCAAACTTACCACACGAATGTGTTGTAGATTATGCTCCAACCGCTCGATGTGCGTGTAAAATGTGCGGAAAGGTAATTCCAAAGAAGGAACTACGTTTCTCGCTGTCTGTTCAGTGCCATAAAGGATACAAGATGGCGGCTACACTACATCGTGATTGTTTTCTTCGACACCCAGAAAGTCGAAAAATAGAGGCAAGAGAGGAAGTCTTCATTGCTAAGAATGTGCGAGCCCATCCGAAGGATCTTTCGTTTGTGCTGTCTGCTGTCGACTCTGCTATAGCTGAGGCTGCTATTAAAAATGAAAGTGCAGAAAGAGTCGTCAAGAAAGAAGCTGGGCGTACTCTAAAGTGTGAAACATGAAGGTAGTATATGTTTGGATGTGCTTTTATGTAAGCAATCAGAGTAGCTGTAATAACGAGCATGCACAAGGCGAGTCAGTTACACCGACTGAGAAGTTACTTTAAACTTACATTTGTCACATTTTCAGTAAATTCTTACTTTCAAGAAGCTATTGATATCTTGTGGAAAAAATCGGAGTTGTTTTTTGTCACGAACGGCTGTATGGAATATGTTGACTGGGCTACGATAAAATATTTGAGATCTTAGAGTCTTGTTTCGACAAAAATTGTCGTATGAGCCCCACAAGCAAGTAGGAAGTACTCTAACGGTTTGCCTCTTTATAGAAAGATGATCTTCCGTTGCAACTGTATGTTGTTGCATTCGTTACTGACAGACAAACAGTACTGACAGACAAACACTTAAGCCGAAAAAGAGCTTCGTCACTACATGCATCGGTGTATCTGAGCTAGGATATGATTTTAATTGATGCACATACTATGAATCATGATAGAATAATTCATTGTTTAAGATGGTATGAAGTACTACAGGTCCATAAAAACATCCCCTCTGAACAAACATGGGTAGACACTCTTCGTAAGAGTGTCCTGTCGCTTCAATAAAGTTAATACATTGCAATTTCTCTTTTACATGCAAGAATTTTTGTGCTGAATTGGTGCAACATTTGCGGAACGATCAACTTCATTGTAAGTAAGCACTGACAACACTATCGCGTTGCAACAACTATTGAACAATAGCAACCTAATTGCATCGAATGGACAATCATACCACATGTATACTCGACATCATGAAATGAACAGTTATAGTATGGCCCAAGCACAAATGAATTTTATAGCCTGTGATTGGCGATCGACTCGCAATTATTTTATCGTTAAGGTAACATATTTGCTGTGCTGCTAATGCATTTTTATATTAAGTTCAGAGAGATGAACAAAGATAACGCATTACAGAAACGTTTTCTTCTGTAGAGGGTGGTTGAGGAAAGCTATAGTAAGTAAGATTGCCCCACCCTACTTCTCGCCCCGTATGTGGCAATGCCGTTACACTTTTTGAATTGGCGTACGTTCCGCGTACTCCCAGAATGTTCGTCATGCAAAGAAACCCTCACTGGGTTCTTTCGTCAAGGACTCCAATGCTGCGGTACTGCTTCTTGTCTCTGTGTTCAAATATTTAGATACGCCCTGTTTTAGACGTGTGTATTGAATATCCACAACGGGAAACTCTGCAATTACGCCAAAATAGTCATGCGATGCATTCCTTCTTTTTGCAGTTAATGCAGGACTACCTACAGTTATTCTGACAGTTTTTGATGTACTTGTAGTCAGTGATGCGTAAGTCATATTGATTGTATTGTTCTCATATTAAGCTTACAAAGTCCTTTGTTTGGCAAATATTTCTCTCCATTGAGGTGTCACATATTATCTATGTACTCAGTTTCTCACAGAGTCCCACTGACATTTTGTTTCTTCATTTGTTTCTCTTCGATTATGTTCTTCACTGCTTGATTTCGGGTGGTTCTTCACTACTTGATTTCGGGTGTTTCAGTCTGTATGAGGTGCTACCATAGCATCTGCGTCCAGCATGAAATGCGTTGCCCAGAACAGGTATGCGAATCATAGTAAAGAGCATGCCTTTCCTAATTGTTCTCTTGCTTCCCATTTTATATACACATTTCAAAGATGTATTGTGTATACAACTATTCATTCCTTCTGTCAACAAAAATAATGTTATTTTTGTTACCACAAACTCTAAATATGTTAGGAGGGAGTCATACCTTCAATGGGCGTACCAAAAGGTGTTCTCGCCGACTTGACATCGGCACAACGCAGTATACTTGATTATCGACTTACGAACACGAAGCCTGTGGATGAGGAGGTTGCACTTGAGGAAGGATACGAGCATGGATGGATTGAGTTTTTGAAGAATGAATCGGACACGGTGTCTTCTGAGGAAGATGCTACGTCCAAGTGTGCTTACTGTGGGCGTATGTTGTCGCGAGGGGTAGGAGACTCCACGTGCTTGTCTTGTCACTACTGTAAGGCCTTGTGTTGTATCGAGTGCTGGGATGATAATAAAGATAACCTCAGCTGTGTGAGCGACGACGGTGAAAGTCCCGATGTTGACCTTGAGACTATGGGTATCAGTGTGAGCTACGAGGATGTTCCGTTGAACGCGGATATTCTAGTGCATGATCATTTCAAGGCAGATGACCTCGGTAAAGCCGCCAGTGATGTAGGTGCACAGTCTGCAACAGTTCCTGTGAGATACAATACAATGAATGTGGGCGGCGGCGAGCGTCGTTCAATGTCAATGTGCCGATACAACTCCATGTCTTTTAATATGAGCAGCGTCAGAGACGAATTGGCCGCCTCCACGCACACAGGCACTGGATATTTGAATGATCCAAGCATCACGTTTTTGACCAACCCAGCTCCGTCTATAAACACAGTAACTGCTCGCTCTCGCAACGGCTCCATTATAAATGAGGTGAAAAGAACCTCTTTACCTGCCCCCAGAGAAAATGTCAAAATATCTAGTGCCACACGCCCTCGTGGTAATAGTCAGTCCAACCTTCCTCGTCGACAGGTCAATCAGGACCTAGAATTGCATAACTCTGCCCCTACTAGTAGAACTACATCAAGTATGTTGGTGTACTTACTGTATTCTGGCCCGGTTTATTAGAAACCTTTTTCTTCATGTTTTGCGTCACTTGTAGAATGGATAGTATTTCGAGTTCTGAATAGTATTTCGATGTTATCAAAGAGATATAAGTGGTGTTTTCTGTAGTATTATGTCAACTATCAAGTGTGTATGACCGCACTTATTGTAGTGATCTGCAAAGTTACAAGTGTTAAAAGTTTTTATTGAAGTCGCAGTGTGTATGTTTAGGTAACACTTTCTTCATCTCCTTACACCGCACAGCAATCACGGCTACAAATAAAATAAGGACGTCGAATAACGTATCAGCAGCTGAGAAGGTGTGTGTTTTCTATTTCATTCCTTCCACATCGATTTATAACATGTACATAGAAACTCCTAAATCACATGATATGCTTCGTATGGCTGTTATCTGCATATGCACATAGCCTCATAAATATGCAAGATGTGCTTCGCATGTTCGTTATTCGATTGACCCTTGGTTGTTTTGTGTAAATTAACAAAATTATAAGCTGTACTCTATGAGCAGAGTCGGATTATGTTACTTTTCTGTTGGGTAGCCATTAACAATTGTATTTTATACGCGCACGTGTTTGTGTGGAAATGTGTTTACGCATGTTTTCGTGTATGCACTCTGTGATATGTTGCATGTTTGTGCATTTTAAGCGTACTACGAATGTGTAGTATGTTCACTCCGTGTCATTCGCCCATTCAACTTTCCGCCATACACCTCTAACTGCAGACAGCTATGAAGACACTTGGAGTGAGTAGTAGTGACCTGGAAAAGGCTCACTTCTTTCATCATGGGCCTCCACCAGGCCTTACGCAGCAACAGCGACGAGACATATTCGAGATAAAGTTGAAGGTACATATGCTCTACGTACTCGCACCAAGGTCTAAAACGTGATAATGCTGCGTATGCGATACACACGAAACGATAATTTCAAACCATATCACATGTAAACCTGAATCCGTACAGTAAGCTGACAAACTCAGAACTAATTTATCATGGCAACAATCAAGAACTTTCTGTGCTATTCCTTGATTTCGATTCATATCTAATTTCGGCACAGGGAAGGAGCGATGGGACCTGGTTAATTAGGAAAAGCAGAGGCGAATACATTCTGACCATCATGTATGTTTGAAGGTGTTACCAACGTGAATCTTGTTTTGCGAACAGTCGAATGACAAGTTATTATATACACATAGACTATTCCGCACGTTTCGAGTGTCAGTTCATCCCCCTAGTGACGATTCTGTGTTGCAAAGACTAAAAGTATTGCTGTGCTTCTCGGTGGATAAACTGAACCATGACAAACCGTTAGCTTCATCTTTAGTTTAACATGCAATTTTGTTGTTTTTTTCAATTAGATATTCGCGACGTATTTGGCACGTTATTATAAAACAGGAAGGTGATAAGTTTTTCGTGCATACTGGCGACATTTTTGACAGGTAGTTTATACATTTCGTGTATTCTAAATACTCAATATAAGTTTGCGTAAGCGTTTTTGTTTCTGTCATTGTGTTCGAGTAATATTCTCGCTCGCACCAGACGATAGGTGATCACAACGCCACATGTTAACTTTGTCACCCATGTGCTATGTGAGCTCTAAAACCACTGACTTGTACTTAAGCCCATGAGTTTTTTTTCTCCTATTTCTATCGTTTGTTATTACCACGTGGTACCGCCTGTTCAATAGTATCATGGAGCTCCTTGCTTACTATACGAACACTCAGCTTAGTGAGACTTTGCCCACTAGAATGGTCCAATGTATCGATGCGAGGGAGATGAGTATATATGATTGCATAGATTAGTCCACATCATGAACATGGTTAGGGAGAAGAAATCAATATATCCGACAGTAAATCCATGCAGTAACTACGTCCTTTTTCTTACTTGCAATGCATGATATACACGTAGACTTGCATAGGAAAGTGGGTTAAGACTACAATTGGTGTTACTCTACATCAACTTCTCTATATACATATATCAATACAGTAGATTTATACATAAGATATCGGAGCCTGTACATTCAAATCAACCTTTTGTGTAACTAAATTGTGTACCTTTTGATTCCTTCACATTGTAAACTTGAGTTAGGCCAATGGCTCGTTATTAATTTATAGTTTTGTGTTTATAAAATAGATTTCTCACTGAGCATCTGCAGATGGGATTCTCAATACATGAACCCTCCAATAAGAAGATTATATAGTTTTTCACACCGCCATAACACATGCAAGTAACGTTAACATCTATATTACTTGACATGTGATAGCCAGACATTCATTCATAAAGCATCGAATCACACTACACGGAGTGGACACTTCGTGTTGAACACACATAAGAGTGACGTATAGGGGCCACTAGAAGAACCACTTGCTATAAGCACGTACAACATGCAGTGCATCGTTTCTTTTTAAAAACGCGGAAGATGTCGGCACCTAAAATGAGATGAGAGCATATTACTTCTTGGTTTTGCTTTCGAATTTTCGATTGAATTTACCCAAGTTACCGGTCGTGTCGCGGACACGAGCCTTCGCTGATGTCTTCCATGGGGGTGTGTTCTTGAAGTCTAAGTAGATATAGTATTTATAAAATTGTCTGTCAGATAAGGTCTATACGTACATGTCCATCTCATCCAAAATTAGTAAAGACCCAAGAAGCGTTCATCGTTATATATGCTTAAATAAAACTCGTGCGTGAAAGTACTATAGGAAGTTACTGTCTGTAATCTACATCTTCTCAATGGCTATTAATTTTGTCCAACCCCCCATAGATAAGGGTACACTTGTCAAATACATGTATACGAAAGCACTGCATGTAAAAATAAGGTACACTTGTCAAATGCATGGTACGTAAGGAGCACACTGCATGTATAAGCACTAGATACACATGAAACTATATATATACTATTGGGTACATTTATAACGCATACCTTCGTTAAGTTGAAAGGTATTGCCATTCATAGAGCTTCGAATCGTAAATGTAGAACCATCAGTCATGACCACCTTCATAGGGTACGTGCGGGGATGAAGGTTTCTCTGGTACGATCGAACGTGTGTAGTCGTCCAAACTCTTCCAGTCACAGTAATCTGAGAGACAGCTTTTGGTGTGGCAACGAATGCCTGTGAGACAAGTTTTGTAATTGTACTCATAGTTTCGACTGACTTTAACACCACCTCTTGAACTTTAATTCTTTAAAGAAGTACGGCTAGGAGGTGTAAGTACGTGTTAATGAGTAAGTGAGTGTGTGTGTGTATGTGTGTATGTGTGTGGTGCGTGTGTATATGTGTACTTGGGTGTGTGCATGTCCCACACTGTGCTATTTTTAGAACTCTTAACAAAGAAAGACGTTCGAAATGACATGTGTCAGATGTCAGGTGTCAAATGTAAACAAACGATCATTTACTGTTTTCTAGCCCGTCTACATAAAATTATGTTTTCCAACTTTTAAGAGCTCTCAAAGGAGAGAGAGATTACTATATAGTCAAGGAAGGAGGCTTGCTTGGGCATTGTATACATATCATAGTCAACAAAGACACCACGTTTAAAGTATATGCTTATTCATTGCGTTTGCATGAACCGATCGATCTGCTGAACATTTTTTTATCTATCTAAATTGTTAATTTGTTTCATTTGGGTGTAAGTTTCCTTCTAAAGCACAAACAAGTACGTCACTATGAGGTGCCTTACCTACTTGTCAATTGGAGCGGCAATTACATATCTGGCCTTCCTATTCTATAATATGTACCATCTTTTTCACCCTGAAGGCGCCGGTCCCAACGATGATGGTTATTCTAACTCTGTCAAAGATGGTATGCTATTGAATGTACACTCACGGAATTCATTGGAGTTGGAATGTCCATTGCACGTAAATAAACCACATGTATGTTCGTGTTTACGTGTAAGAACTTTATTTTGGCTCTGGCAGTCCTCCAAGTATTATATGCTAATGTCAAATGACAAGGTCTTGCTGTAGAGGAAAAGGATTTTTTGTTGCTTCGTTCGGTCAGAGAGCATATTGCTTACAACTCTGTAGACTCCGTTTCTTGATGACAATTGAGCACATTTACTTCAAGCATAACGCGCTCTTCAAATATTGTCATATACACGTAACCAAACAGGCGAACCTGTAGACGTGTACGCTTTCCTTACCACTGGCCGTAGAGCTTGTGAGCACTTCATCGAAAGTAGTGCGAACGAAACTACGCCCTTTAACAAAACTACATGTCTGCTAGTATGGAAATCAACAAACATTCGATATGGCTACTACAACGAGACCATGGCGAAGGTATACACATACTGCGCATTGTATATGTATGTACAACATGTTCAATATGAGCATTGAGCTGTTGTATTCCTGGTGGGAGTAGAAAAGAGACGGATAAAGAACTGGCAGACAATCTTCGGTTGTTGTGTTGTATTTTTGTCTTCTCCGTTCATATGCAGTTAATAACGGGACAGTGCGTCGCACTTTGCTTTATGCATCGTGTGCTTTGCAATCTTACTTTAATATATCTATGGATTTGTTTGTGTGTGGGCACAACGATGTCACTTAATCCATACTAGACTGTTTCGTTGGATAACTACGTTCTCGATGGTGTTCGCAAGACGAAAAACTTGATGCTACACGTATATATGACAAGAAGCTCGTTCGCTCCTCATCCCAAGTATGAAACACATGCATGTAACATATCCATGGAATAATACTTTGCATACGCATGTATGCACATATTTATGTGTAACAATATGTGTATGTATGTATTGAATTGATTTGTACGTTTAAGTAGATGAACAGAGGTATTTGAAGGCGCGTGAATTGCTTGTTCCCAGTAGGCATTTTGGTTTTACAAATTCATATGGAAAGGTAAAACAATACTATTCACACTCATGCTGATGAATTATGTAGGCTGGGTAAGTACGACCCCAATGAGGTATCCGTGACGTACGGGATAATGTCACGCACTCTAGTGCCCCGTAAGGTATGTGAAATTAAATACATAGAGTATGAGCGTCTTATATTATCGGTATCTTATGAGCTCGAGCAGGGATTGCATTGTTATGTATCTTATTATAGTATATCTCAATCATCAGTCGCGATTGGCGCGCATGAAATTGAATCTACGTATGCATGCATGTACAATTGGACTCGACATCCAGTTCACTTGATCGTGTGACTTTGCCAATTAACTAGATGGCCGTCAATCTTCTTGGGTTAGAAGCAGATATTGAAGAAAGTCCGGAAGAAAATGACAACTTGGCAGACCGCGTGCCAGAACTACACATCGGTGTGGAAGCGAATGTAGGGCTGGTGTACGACGCCACCATCTACGTGCAAGGCAAGGTGTGTTGTACGTGCTCTCATTACTTTCATGTAAAGATATACGCCGGAGTGTGCGGCTTGCGTTTTATATTGAATAGATTGTACTGTAAATTTCAAGTTTATATGCATTTCTTTTCCAGTTTCCTGGTGACATTGTTAGAGCGTTCCGTCTCCTTCAACATTCTCAGAAGCTTTACAAGCCAATCGTGTACTTCAACGGGTTCTGGATGGGGGAAGTAAGTCTCTCTATTTCGATGGTGATTCGTACCAAATTGAATAGTTTCAGTTTTTTTCTTTCGTAAGATTGTAGTATATTATCGCATATGTGATGTTAATTTTTGTAGTGATTTCACTTCATGGCAGTATTCTTCGCGCATACAATTGTATGAACCATGCTCGATAGTTTGTTAACGTTCTGAAGCAACTTTTTGTCTTGTTTTGCAACAACTAATTATGTTCCATATAAGAGCAAATTCTTGCCACTACGCGATATCAATGAGTCTCGGATTGATATCGTATTAGAGACGATGTCGCTCGGCAAGTACAGGCTTACCAATCAGGTTAGTGGCACATGCTCGCATGCATGTATAGTGGTCATAATGTGGGGCACAACTCAACAAAACATTATATTGGTTTTAGTCATGGTGAAATTAGTATGCTACCGAAATACACATACATGCAATGGTGTATACAATGTTGATATCTTTTCATGTGTGAAAATTAATATAATCACTATACAGATGGATGTAGGAACGTCCATGATGAAGGACAGTTATGGACTCACTGACAAAGACATGGACGCCGTCCGAGACCTAATCACACGCAACTCCCCTACATTCCTTATGCTTACCTTCTTCGTCAGTATAGTACATCTACTCTTTGATTTCCTTGGTAAGGTTGTGTGGGCTTAAATGTGCAAACGAGCAATGTAAAACCATGGTCATTTGCTGGGGGTTGACTGACTCGGTATACCACAGGGAGTTAAAAGTCACATATATCGGTGTTAATCTACTGCTTGACGGTCGTGTGGATGTTTATGGATGGTGATCAAGGATTGTATTCTTGACAGTAGTGTGCAACTATGATTAATCTGTGTTTTCTTTGGAGAGCTAATGATTTGAAACAAGTAGGGCATCAAACGTAATTTTCTGCCAAGAGTGCAAATATACAGCAACACATATTCTTGTCCAGTACTTATATGTTTATGCTCGTTTCTAAATGTGTAGACGAACTGCAACACGTGTTCTTGCGTAGCACTTGAATTTTTTTCTTATGTAAATGAACAGCGGCTAAGAACGAGGTGGGATATTGGCGCAAGCGCAAATCGAACCAAGGTATCTCATCCCGCGCTGTCATCTTTAATGCCATTGGTCAAATCATCGTATTTCTCTATTTAATGGACAACGATACCAGTATGCTGGTAAATTTCTAAATACACGTTTTGATGTACGCATTCGTTTGTGTTTGATTGCATCATGGATGGATATATGCTTTAGAAAGTAAGCAATTGCGCACTGCAATGAACTCTGGTATACTTTAGTCACGGTATTCCTAAGTCACATTTCCAATTTTTGTTTGCTTGATATGAAAAGTGATCATGTTGATAGTTATCGTTCGTAATTGTCAATCCAAACGATAAGTACGATCAGAAGCTATGGTAATATAAACGGGTTTGTGCATATTTCCGTGGTTTTAAACCTCTTTCGCAGATCGTGGTGCCGTCCGGATTACAGTCAGTAATCGATATGTGGAAAGTCAAGAAAGTGATGAAACTTTCTATCGAATATGACTCCTCCCGTATGATTCCTTTCAGGGCCAGATACGGAGATGTACGTACGACGTGTACGGTGTTAGCAAGCAACAGTGTACTGTGATACAATTCGTCTATCCATCTCATAGATATAAGTATTGTGTGGTTGTAGTTGCAAAAGCGAAAGTCGTGATTTTTGTGCTTCCGAATGTAATCAGTGACGACACACTGATACTCAGTAATTGTCCGACAAAGATAAATATTGAAATTGAATATACACAAGAACGGTATTTCATTATAGTTCGTGTACGTACATTGGGCGCTAATAGATACTAAAGGGAGAAACTGAAACGGAGGCGGCCGATTACGAGGCCACGCAGTGGATGATGTGGCTGTTATATCCACTAATGATTGGCTACGCCATATACTCGTTGATCTACGACGAACATCATGGATGGTACTCATGGCTGCTCAATACAGTGACTGGTGAGAATGAGTGTTATTTTGATTGTGTCTACGTGGTTCCAATCTTTAATTGGCACAAATACAGTTGTTTTTACTCTCCGGTTGTGTGATAGATGTGTTTAGAATGATTTTACTCGAGTCTGAGTGATATAATAGATGCTCACACAGTCATACAAGCTTCGCAATTATATTACTATTCATTGCATCTGATCCACTTTCAATACGATAGGTTACTTCTACGCGTTCGGTTTCATTGCGATGACACCACAATTGTTTATTAATCATCGCTTAAAGTCTGTCGCCCACCTACCGTGGCGTGCACTTTGTTACAAGGTAATGAATGAATTGCACTTAATTATGGGCTAAGTGCTAGCATGCATTGTAGTGAACAATATGCCCCACTTACGCGAACAATGTATGTTGTATTTCTTGGTACAATACCACTCTCTTTTATTGTAAGAATTTAATTCGTGTAACGTCCATACTTGCGTAATGGGTTTCTACGGGATACAATACGAAAGATTGCGTTCCCGGCTCACATTTCTCTTGTTGTCTAATAATCTAATAATAGGCTTTCAATACCTTCATTGACGACGTCTTTGCTTTTCTCATACACATGCCGACAATGCATCGCATTGCGTGCTTTCGAGATGATGGTATGTGATGTTGTCGCTTCAATCGCTTGATATGCTAATCGCAAAGCTACTCAACAAAATTTGACGGATGACATGCTTATGATGTTGACACAATATTAACAGAAGTTGTTCAATGAACTTTTACTTCCTTATCTACTTGTTTCATGTTCTAAACCTTTGTTTTTATTGACCTATACAATGGTTCAGTGATCTTCTTTTGCTTCATCTATCAACTGTACTTGTACCCCGTCGACCCCACCCGTACCAACGAGTATGGTATGTCCTTAAAGGATGAAGCAGAGATGCTAGTAGCTGAGAAGGAAACTACGATTGAAGAAGACGATGCACAAAAGAAAAAGGGCGACGACAAAGACGAACCAAATGTGACTTCTGAGGTCATTGAGGCCTCGAATTCTAGTACACGTCATCAGTCTATTCGCCGACGGGTTCAAAAATAGAATGCTCCCGTGTATTTCTAAAATAAGCTAACAAGCTTGAATAGAGTCGACTGCCACAAACGACCGTTCGTAGGTCGTCATACGTAGTCGCGAAGCGATACCCCAAACAAGGAAGAAAGATGTTTTCGAGTTGTGGGTTTTAAGCCCAATGCCTGATATAGTTGAGACTCTTATTACACCATGAATAATGTATGCGGTGCTCAAGGGTTGGGGATTGTTGCAAAGTGTAGTTATGACGAGTAAAGAGTACTAGCAAGCTATTACATAAATTATTAGTAAACAATTCTTATGTACAAGCAAATAAACTTATGATATAACGTGAGCAGTTGTACCAGCTGATGGGACAACGCTGGTAATCTTTCATCAACATTTAAAGAGTGAAGAATATTAAACTGCATATCCGTTCCGTGCTATTATTGCAACAGAACACTGCTATTACTGCTGTTTACAATTATAGTCGGAAGCAACTTCGAGTAACATACAAATAATAATAGAGAATATTCAATAACACAATAAACAAGTTTTCTTTTGGATGTTTTATAATTATCTGACTCTATTTACAACAATACTTCTATGCCCGATGGAAGAATTGCTTAGTGTGCGGTTAGTTCGATGTAATACTTACATCCAACCACAAATCTCGGAACTGTTTTACTTTTACTTTTACAGTCTCGATATAGATTTTTTTTTCCTTCTCGTCAATATGTTCTTCCTTTTTGTTTAAACAGTTTGTGTTACTGGGGCGGGTGCTTCTGCCTCTGCTCCTGACATAATGAGCTCTAGAGCTCCAGAAAGCTCCATCATCTTCTTCTGAAACTCAAGCTGTCCACGCAAAAAGAAAAACTGATTGTTAGATCGCAGAAGAAATCAATCATCAAAAATTAATCATCAATGACTAGGCCTCACCGCATATATCAGGTGACTAAGTTAGGCATATCCTCTCACCAATGTGACATATTCGAAAATGTATGCAAGAAAGATCTGGTATCAGGTAAATGTTAGATAACCCTATATATCAATTGTCTCCCTTCCGTTTCAGGTGTAATAGATAGTAGTATATATCAACTTCCATACATAAAAACCCACCTCGATTGAAACCTTGTTTCCAAGCTTTAGTACCAACTCGTCGATGGCCTGTGACTTTCCTAGAACTTGTACATATACATCTAACACCATATTGGTCACTTCCAATAACAGTGACGAATATCTGGGGTTCGCTACATTCTTAACCAAAAACTGTAACAACGGGGTGAGAGCAACCTCGTCACGACCACTCACAGCTATCTTCAATCCGTCTCTGTGTGCGAGCTCTTCGATGAGAGACACGACAATAACTGGCCGACCGTTGGCAAGAGCGGAGTCCAAAGCATTTCCGTATTGGAAACGTTTCATGTACACATCGTATTCAGCAAGTCTCTTCTTTCTTCTTATCTCTACTCTGAAATCGTCCTATTATGGTCGGACAGTGAAGAAAACAACAATAAGTAATCCACACATATACATATACGAGTCTAGTAAAAATGGAGTAGTTCTATATATCGCTACGATCTCCGTACAATAGAATTAATATACAAAAAGAATATTTAGAATAGCATAGTTACATGCGAAAACTTCAAAACGGACATACAATGAGTTGCCAACCGTGTCAGCCCCACAAAACAATGAATGCACTTTCAACCTCCATGTATGTATTCTATTGCAACTATGAACACTCAAGGTGTGATAATTGGACGACATGTCGTTGGGTACATATGTATATATGTGGGTGTATGTATGGCTTTACATACCTCTCCCGCGGTAGTGTTCTTTCCTCGCTGGAAATACTGCATTGTACCACCCCTTGGCACTGCCTTGGCGTTCTTGCTGCCAAAGGCTAACCCGGAGTTGACAACTGCTTTGTTCGGCTTGTGACGAATAGACAAAGTACCGTCTGCCATGCCCACAGCAAGGTGTGTGTCTTCGGGCTATAGAAAAGCAAAATAAATGCAGTTAATGAAATACATCATATATATGTTGTACGAACTACACAAGGTACATCTATTACCATAGAGATCATGTCCACAAACTATCCACATCTGATCAGGCAATCAGCACAACGTATGTACCTCTCATGCAATGCAACAGTATCTTGTCATTGCAGTACAGTTTCCGTGCCAGAACAACAAATATAATAGATATGTAGACAAAAAGCATACCGACATAGCCAGTGACATGACTGGGGCAGAGTACTTGATACTATGTACCACTTTATAGTTCTTGACATCGTAAATCTTGACATGGTGGTCTAAAGACCCGGACAATAGTCGATTGGAAGAACCATCAAAACCCAGGCTCGTCACAGTTTTCTGGTGGTTAGAGAACGAATGAACTAATCTCCCTCCCATTAACAAGTCCCACACCTATGAACAAAGAAATGTGTTCGTGAGAACTTACGGTGTAACTTTCACACCTTTATAAAACTTCAAGATGGGCGTAAAGTGAAGTGACAAGGTTTAAGTGTGCGGGCGAAATATGAAACTGTGCGAATATACTAAGAACACTATTACAGTGCCGTGATCCTGTATTGACTGTTGCTGACATAGACATACGACTTCAATCTAAGCAAATATAACTATGCAAGCAAGCGAATACCTTAATATTGTTTCCTCCACAA
Organism: Creolimax fragrantissima; assembly: GCA_033442365.1. Classification (NCBI taxonomy): domain Eukaryota; class Ichthyosporea; order Ichthyophonida; genus Creolimax; species Creolimax fragrantissima. The sequence continues at coordinate 721,719 of JAWQFL010000007.1, forward strand.
GATACTGCCATTCCACCCCCAGGGAACATCAGCACGTCTTCTACAGGGGCACCGTGATCCATCGTGATTGCACACTCGGACGTCCGTGTATCCCAGAGCTTGACTGCATGGTCGTAACTTCCCGACAACACCAAGTCCTTGCTTGCAGGGTTAATCGCGCCACTGCGTACGTAATCTGTATGGCCTTTTAAGCAGAACTGCTCCTCTCCGCTGGGGATATCAAACCCTCGAACGGTTGTGTCATCAGACCCTGTGACAATACCTGTGAACGAGGCAAATCTAGTCCATCTCACTGGGCGAATATGTTGGGAGAAGGAACGGAAGACCTCCCGAGAAGACATGCTAAATACTTGTACTAAACCACTCTCGTCACCTGCAACCATAAGTTTACCATCATCACGGATGTGTGGGCTGTATGCGACATCCTTAAACCGTGCGATCGTTTTCTTGACCTATTAAGTACAGTCAATATTCCATCCCAACAATTAAAACATGATCATGAAACGAGTGGATCGCGTACGGAGACCACGAATTCCATCAGAAAAAAATCTTTTGATAAACATGCTTGATGTATTATCAGAACTGACTTCTATATTTAGAGAAAGGTAGTCACTCTCGCGTTCTTTACAAGTCACTCCAAAACATCTACCAGTATAAATCTACTGCATGAAACGAACAAGAGGTACTTGTAAATTGTTGCATACCTTGTTTGTGTTGGACGCGAATACTTGTACACGGGTAGAACTACTAATGGCAAAGTCGTGCGGTTTTGCAGCACAAAAAGATATGGAACTGACTGCACCATATTCTTTCACAGTGATAGGAAACTATTTGAAATACAGGTCAGTAAACAAATGATAACAATGACATTAGGAGTATTCTACTATGACGCCATAGTACTGGTTAGAGATAAATCGTTAAAACTCGAATACTAGGGCGAGGTGGGTGCAGGGGAAGGGTAAATATGTGCTTAGTTTTGGATACTTCATGTTCAATAAAGCAGACGACGAGTATAGAGATGAACCTTTCGACCGGAGTATAAACAACTATAGAAGATAAAACCGAAGTCTCTCCTCGCACAAGAAATTTAGCATATTAACAAGCACAATTCACCACACTCAACAGTACAACAAAGAATATAGACATTAGACCAATCTCTGCGCATACCTTGAACTTTCTCCAGTATCTCGTCTCTGCAGTCGCTCTTTGACTTAGTTGGGGGAAACGTTTTACTGTAACCTTTTTATATTCCGTGATAGATAAATCAGCCATTGCGTTTGTTCTTGGATGACGGATACACTAAATATATGAAGATGATATGCGTGTTTCTACGCCAAGTGACTACGGGTGCTATCCAACAGCCCTCTTAATGGCCTGTCTTTACAATGTAAATGCACGCAAACAATCTTCCCCTGTGTTTATTCGCAAATGAAAAGAATGATTGAAAGAACGTGTATATAGGTACGTGTGTGATCTTGTTCCTAATTGTCAATGTATGTTCCCGTTTCACTTGTTTGCATGAATTATACGTATGTGTGTGACCTTGTTGCTGTTGATCGATCGTCGTTTTAAGTGTGTGCCGCCAAATGTGATTACAAAATGTTGGTACACGCCGCTGATGGATGAATAGCCATGTGCAGCAAAATTTAATTCAAAATACAGTTTGAATTAAATCACGACGAGGGCACAACCTCGGTAAATCTCTCCTTCTTCGCTGTTTGTTACCTTCGTTCACTGTGTAAATAATTAAGCACACGTTGTAACGTGATGTCTCATTTCTGTACAAACCACGGCATCAAGACATGTCTAACACGCAGAACGTGTAGAAGAAAATGTGCATATATGACTATACCGTTTATGATGCCAACGGGTTTCCCAAGATCTGTTTACACGCATGGTTATTTGACAACTTGAAGGGGTGAATGTTCTGTATCTGTCACCCCTCCCTACACTGTTTTTTGGGATGCCCAAAGTTAGCTTTTCCTCCTTCACTTTTGTGTTTGTGGAACAATTTTGTTGATAACCGGAGAAAATAAACTCGTAAGTACAATTTTGAGGAATATCATGCTTCTAAGAATTTAACCGCGTATATTTGAACGTAGAGAGTATGATACACATTATGTAGTGTGTATGTGCGTGTGTGTGTGTGTGTGTGTGTGTGTGTGTGTATCATATAGAATTCAGCCGTCCAGAAACATTGTTACGCCATTATCCTGTATAGTTGGTATAAGTACGCTGTGAACCTCGAATTATCAATAGTACACTTTGTTCTTTGGATCTACGATTTCAGAATATGCGTATATCCACCGTGGATGCCTTTTTCCGCATCAAAGGGAACACTGGAAGAAGAAAATCCCAGTTCATGTTAGGATACATTCGTATGATTGTATACACGTAAGCTCTCGGATATATAACACAACTGTGTTCATTCATACACTTAATATGTCTCGCTTTGACCCTTTAAGGAAGAGAGAAATAATATAATTTGTTCATAGCGATATCGCGTAGTATTGACTAGGCTTACGTTATATTCTTTATGATTTGTTTTGTTCGCGCTGTGGATACAATACTTGGTAGATTAAAAGCGACAATTGGCATCACTCGCTTATGGAATATCTTCGGACAGGGAAGAAAATAGATGATCGTCGATGATTCCTTGAATCGAAAACATAAATATCCGGTACCAATTGTGTACCTTATTGTTACGTAGCGAACCATAATCTTTATTTTCATGAAAATATATTAATAGTGTAGATATAATATTGTATACGTTACTACATACCAAGATTACTAGTGATGCAGTTCTCCATTCATTAACGGAAAAACATATTGTTTTATCTAACTACGTATACACAGCCGACATACGAAACTGAAACCTACAAGTATATTGCTTCTCAAGCATGCATGATTTTTCGTGTACTATTGGTGGTTGCTACCCATTACCGAACGACATTTGTTTTTTTCTTTTTCCTATAAGCATCAAAACGTCTAATGCACTTGTAATGTACAGAATCATTTAGCTTGCGAGTTTTTCTGAACCACTATTTGAGTTCTTTTAGCTGTTATCCCTTAAACGCGAGTATGAGATAGCGCACGTTTAACTGAAGCACTGCATTCTAGACAGGAATATGGCGTCAAAAGTTGAACTGCCTGTCTTTGAAGTGCAATATAAGACTTTTTTCCACTCACTAGAGTCTGGCAGTCAAAGAAAGCAACGGCATTATTCCTCACATTGTTCGGTTTTAATTAATCTCAACGATGAAAAGAAATAATTCGTGGTGGTCACACAAGACTGGCATCTTGTGTACCATGGTATGTTACACGAAACGTGATTCTTCTGATACTTGAGTATCTTTCTCAAGCAGAATTCTTATTTACTCTGCGTAACGGATGTCTATCCAAAGTCGTGCAATAAGGTATGCATTTGCTTTTACTAGGAACCTTTGCCAGTACCCATAATAAGGATATATTTAGCATTGGTGTTTCGATGGGGAGTATCAGGTGACGTAGCCAGACCATTGTGTACAAGGATCAAAGGTCAAATCTTCATGACGACCGCCCCAAGGATATGACAAGTATGTAAGATCTGAGAACAATCCATTTTTCGTGTATTTTATGTTCCTGTTCACGTGTATATTCGTATCCGAAGTTCCTGTTTTACATTTCTTTGTCGTTAATATGAAATCATGTAAGTCCCAAAGGTACCAACATGTAAGTTGATTGCTACAGTGGATTCTTCGACAATCATGGAGAGGATGATACAAGTCTAAACGACAATTTGAAAAATGCTGGAATTATAAGTTTATCTGCATTCTATAGACCTGTGTGAGAGGCAACAGTATGCAAGTTCCACCACGTGTCTGCATGGGAGAATAGACTGATTACGACTAGACATGGTTCGAACTCTTGTATACTTGCATCTTTATAGGACACAGTTGTGAATGTGGCTAGGCACAGTTCTTTGCGTGACTTTCTCAGCTATTGATTCAAGTTCGGTAGACTAGGTTATACATCGATAGCGATGTTATGCGTAAATGTATGGCAGCAGATTTTAGAATTATTCATAACTCCAATTTTATTCGTACAATACCAGAAGGCGGGTCTCATGATTTGGTTGTCACAGTTGGGATGGATAACTTCCGAATAAGTGTGCATTGAGGGAAATTTCGTGTATATAGTTTAACGAAAGTAATATACTGTCATTGGGTTATCAAGAGCAGTAGATACATACGTCACTTCATGTTCTGAAACTGAGAATTATGGCAATATCCTTACGGAAAACACACGCACATTAATTAAACTACAGATAATTATGGCTGGTCTGAGTGTAGACAGCTAAAATATTCTACAGTAGCCAGGAATACAATTTTATAAGGCCACGAACATACACCTGCAACAGAACCGGAGCGAATAGTAGAACAACCCTGTAGTATCTTCACGACAATAATCGTTTAAACTTATGTTAACTCAACAGAACATGCTATGCAGATTTGCCATATACTGGACCAGGGTGACGCTACTTAAAATGCAGATTGAGATCAACTTTCTATGAGACGATGGAAAAATTCCCTTCCGCTATCTAAACAATAGTATTTACAATGATAGTATTTATATGTATGTTATTATGCGTTGGACGGTAAACAAACTTTCTTATTCATAATTGTGACAAAGAGTTTTGCACGTTTTTAAGTCCCAAACCTTCTGTATTACTACGACAGTGTCACCCCTACGACGATGCTTCGAATTTTGCTCAATTTGGCACAGAAAGTCCCCTGTATGCTGAATTGTAAATTATCGAACTTCAATGTATCTTATTTTAGAGTTTTGACATGTAGATAACAGCATTCCATATTCAGGTATGAACGTCAAACTAGATAATGAAACTTGAAAACAATTCTGATCACTCCTAGCTTGTTACGACCTGCTACCAACTCAAACGAATTCATCTCAGTACAGTTCAATTGCCAACTCGGCCCTAGTCAATGTAGTTGCTGTTATTTCCCTTTCAAGCCTCTCTCGGCGTTACGAACTGTCGACAACTCAACCGAACTCATTTCAGGGCAGTTCAATTGCCAACTCGGCGTTAGTCAATGTACTTACTATTTCCTTTTAGAGCCTTTCCCCCAAAGTCGCCTAGCTCTACGACAGATTTGCGTGTAGTGATTAACATGGGAAGGCTAAGGAATCTGGCGTCAGAATCTTTCGTTATTCGAGAACAGAACTTTCCATTAATTATTATTCAGTACTATTACATAGATGCAATGAAGTGCTTCTGGGTCGCATGCTCTGTGCTCTCTTGTGATTAGTTAGTTGGACGCATAAGGATGAATAAAGCCTACGGAAATAGAATGTCGGTTTTCATGGTTCTTGCAACTAACGACTGAATGTTGTCCATGGCAACGACGTCGCCATGTTGGTGCTGTTGTAACGCTTGGATGTTAACGCGTGTAGTGGTTAAACTGTCTAACAAGTCTCCTGAAAGTGTACAGTCATTCATGTATTCTAGTGTCGATGGTGGTTTTTTGCTTACTGTCGAATCCATTTGTACTTTTCTAGCATGAACCCGAACATAAAAGATATCCTAAATACCCACGTATTTACTAGTAGCTCCTATCATAATACATGATGCGTATAGTTCTACACATGCTTGAAAATTTATTCTGAGATGTCGATCATCACGTAATCACTCGATACGTAGTTCATCGATTCAAGTTGAAGCTTACATTACCTATATGCTCTTTTATTTATGCAACGCATCTTTTTATGTACATATATATATGCTCTCCTGTGTACTTTTTAAAAACACCGCGAAACGTAAGACACGCAAAAGGATTACGTACTCGTGCAATGACCGATGATAACAAAGATTTTCCATTGATAATATTGCAAATTCGTAACAGTATATAAATACAAAATACAATAGAGAATAAAAGGATACGTTGTCTACCCATTTTATGACCCGTGAATCACATAAATATGATGGTTAGGAGGTGTTCATGCAGAATCTTGGGAGTAGCTACCTACAGGTGCTCTTAATTGAGAATACCAAAAGCATGTTTGCTGATATTCACGAATAGTGATGGCACAACGCAGAAAGTTCTACCAGCTTCTTCTTTCTTTCAAGATCATTGTGTTTGGAATATACTTCAAAGGACATCATGTATGTACGTATATCATACACATACTGATCAGCTCGTTAAAATTCATAATGACTCGTTGGGTACTATCTGGGTACTACTGAGTCCAGCCCAAGCGAACATCAAGGAACGTTTCAAACAAACTAAACACGAGTAAAATATAACCTATTTATTTAAATACTGAAGCAAAAACATAACCGAAGTAATAGATTGTCATATGATTGACAACATCGTTCTATTGTTTGACAATAGCACGTTCGTTTTGTTGATGCGGTGCGAGAAATGAGTTCAATTTGACTATTAGTGCTATAACAGGGAGTATATATAATGTCAAATAATCGAACTGTCCATTCTATAATCAACTGAATCTGTCATATACAAATAGGAAAAATTGCAATCAGGTATGACCATGCGGCTCAATTTTGGTACCTACCAACCTCCGGTCGCAGCACTGGGTCTTCAGAACGAGACTATAAACCATGAGAGATCATTGAAAATTACTTATATTAGAACGTATATTGATTCGAGTTTCTATCATCTGCGACTATACGTTTTGAATTCTTCCTTGTATAGTCACATAACAGCTTTTCGCATTTTGACGCATAGTGGGATGTGGGCTTAAAATTGGTTGAGTTTACCTTTCCTTCGGAAATACGTGCACGGTCTCTTCGTGTGCAGAAGAGAGCACTCAACCCACAATAACCAATTAAAAATGTGTTGGTTAATTGTTTGTTTTGTTCTTGAACACTTCTGTACCACCATCCACGACATGTGAGTACCAGAAAATCACACTGGTTGTTGAGTTTATCCTTCGTCCCCGATCTCTTTGAAAACTGATATAACATTGATATACAGCGTATTTCATTCGTAATATATATTATTTATCCATTAAATTTGATTTTCTATGCATGGTTTATCATCTTTTCTCGTCTTTCTCTCTCTATTCGAACCACATCATAATCCAATACATGCAAAGACTGCGTGTTGTGTGCTATAGAAATAATAATACGAATAATAATCGCTATCGCATCATACGGACGTTAAGCAGTAAATTAAGTGCAATCAAAAACATTGTAACACATTTACTTTACGTTTGATATGCGCTTGAACTTGCACACCGCACCGTGCATATATATTTAAACACAGGAGAGGTGTATATTGAGATAAAGTTTTACTGAGAGTAAGTACAGCACACAAAAAGCAGTTTCAAGAACATGTCTATAAATAGAACACGGTGATTTACGTCATAGTCACTTCACACAACTACAAAACATAACGTTAACGTCGCAGGAAAGTGAAAGTATAATGGCTAAAATACTTGAATTACAACAATCTAACCAGGTACGTCATAAGTCATTACAATAAAGTTGTTCGATTATAATACTGGAATGCAATCGCATTGTGGTAGTATCAATCAAACGACTATATTTCACAACACAGGATAGGCTTTTCGCGCTATGAAGCCTCTTTTCCTTATACAAGTATGAGGACAGGATACTGTATAGTCAATACTTTGTTCTCATTCTTTTCTATTTGGAATAATGTATAGCGATGTCCCTCATAGTTTCAGTCTGAGCTTCAACCTATATATACCATCCTCCTACTGCGAAAAAATCTGAAACGATAAGATATCTCTCTTAGGCGCGTACTTTGACATTGAGTCAGTAGGCGCGTACTTTGACATACACTTGAGTGCATCAGTATACATACACTTTGACATACACTTGACTCTCCCTTGTGACTTAAATATGTATACTGCATATGAGAATAGAACACCGATTCTTACAAAATACTAGCTATCTCGATACATTTCAAATATATTGTCAAACTGTAAACAGGAAACCACGCTACACGCTAGGGTGCGAATTAATCTCTGAATATATTGTTCTCAGTATTTTAACAAACTACTATAGATGTTAGATCGTTTACGTAGGTTATTTTATTACTTTACATAGAACGGTAGAACATATATCAAGGAGAACAATGACTTTATGTCAAGTATGGGCGTCTCGGAGAACAAAAATAAAAATGATTGATTGCACACTTGTGAGTAATACAGTATTCCCAGAAGTGTATTTGTCAAATTAGTACTAATGACGAGCATTACCTAGATATAACAAGAATGTCGAAAAGACGTATGCTACAACATATCGCAAGAAACAACTCAATGACTAACCTAGTTACTACTATGATAATCATTTACATATTAAATAAAACTTGGGGTAGTGTCTGATTTCTAAATCATGCATTTGGGTGCAGTTCTCACACAAAAACACAAGACTGACTGGTATGATACTACCGCTCGTAATATCTAAAAAAAGTTACATTGCTCGATCGTGGTCGTGATTTGTGTCTTGGTGCTATTTGGCGATTGAGCGATGATGGTCAACGAAGATCTCCATGGCATATCTGATCTGCTAAATGGCACCTGCAGCTAACTGTTGCATTACAAGCAAGCCCCACATACAAATATTTCCTCTTAAACCTTGGGAAATATTGAGCTGCAGCGTCTTACCAATGTTACTGACCAAATACGAATATAATGGTGAAGCTTATGATGAATTGCTCATGCGTCAAGTCAGTATTCTATACTTTCTTTCCATTACCCTTAGAAATTGATATTCGTATAATGCATCCATGTATACGAATCCTGGGAGTAGTTGTCTGGACTTTGACTTGAGAAGACTTTACAGTTCATTTCAGCCAAATTTTTTTTGATCCTTATGTCTTTCAGTTTACGCTCTCATCTTGCGAGTGTTACCCTTTGCCCAATGTAGCGCAGTATAAACCATGTTATATAATAAGATATCATTACCAAGTTTCATCCAACGTGAAGAGAGTTAAGTAGGAAAATGTTTGAGTGAGCACCAGCTTTTCTCTATTACTCTTTTGAGTAGTCCCCGGGTGCTTATAGCAATGTCTTTTTTATTATAATTTAAGAGTAGAAATATTACATTCACCCACATTGAAGACTGAAAAATCCTATCAAATAAGAAGATACTAGCACGTTAATGGGCTATTCACATTTTGCAATAGTGCCAATGTTTTGAAAATGTACATATAATTAGGTACTCAAGGGATGGGCTGACCAAGTTTTTAGAATAATCGGATAAAAGTAAATAACTGTCCACAAAGCAACCGCAATGATGACATCCCTATGTATAACTTGGAAAAAGAACGAAACTTTCACAATTTTCCCCGTCAATTCCTACATCCGCCATTTTACGATGTTTGCCTTCATAAAATGAGTAGAACGGGCAATGAGCTTGTGTTTACCTTACACACGCAATTTCGTACACCCATCCAACAATATTACAAACATCAAATTACTGTGCGGAATGGTTCTAATAATGAGCTCCTTTATCCTTAGGGACTTCTACCGGGGTGCTCGCTTTATCCGCCGGTGGTATAGCCGTGAATGAAATTTGAAGTGAATTTCGAGTTGGTGGATCCCACAACGATGCAAACTACGGCCATTACCACTATGTACAGAACACGTTATTTCCATAGAGAGAACAAAAATCATGTAAAATATGTTTTCCGGATCGTTTGTCCAATATTATTTCATATATCTACCGCCCTCACAACAGATCTCTTAGACGCTAAATGCACATCGAGTGGAGTGTGTGCTGCAAGCTAAGTCTATATCAAAAATTGTCAAAAACATACAAGAAGAGAATCAAACAAGAAGGTATGTGTACGATTAAACATTGTAGCCAAAAAAAATAGCAAAAAGTTAAAGAATGAAAGACTCTGTAAGCGGGGAAGTGAAGCGTTTAAAGACAGGAGAAGGCACTCTTACGGTGACTACAGTTTGTTGTGCTCGTAGAGGAGGCTTTTGGAAACCAAGATCACGGGCATGTCAACGTTACCGTGGGCTTGATTGAGACTAGTGAGCGAGCGAGGGCGGGCGGGGCACTACAGGGCACTACAGAGCCAGATCGAAGACTGGTAGCCAGCCCACAAAGCATACAGTCAGTCAGTGAGTCAGGCAGGAAGGCAGGTTCTGGACAAAAAATTTAAAAGTTAATTATAGACATCGAATTAAATACTTCTGATTACTGCTGCCCTCCCATGGACGAATGAATGGTTTCCATCCTTAAGGAATCCATCCCTCCACCCCTACCAAAAAAAAAGTATTTGCGACCCATCAGACACGATGGGTATGGTAGCTTGGTCGGAAGTCTATGGGGTGGGTGGCCATCCTCATTAAAATTTACGACATATATAGTTATAAAAAACAAAACATTCAGAGTTCCTGATATGTGTGACCCGTTTGGTAGGGAGGGAGGGAATGTAATCAAAAGATGGGTTTTTTTTACGTTATTGAGCTTCCCCAACCAAATGTTTTTTTTTACTTTTTTTTTTTTTTACCTCTCCCCTGGGAACTACCAAATTGAGGAGGCTGGTTCAAAACGCCGCAGGCACAACAAGTATATAATTGGCCAGTTATGCTCCCACGGCCGCACCGGCTCGAGAAAAGGCGATTATCCAATCAAGATTGGATTTTTAAAGAGACTGAAGTTTTTTATATAATCCCTTGGGCGCGAGAAAATTAAAGCCTAACTGACAGTCGGTTTTGGGTCGGTTTTGGGTTACAATGGGTTAGAAATGCTCGAGTGGCACAACGAGATACTACAAATACGGGCGTGTCACGTACAAATCAGCCCATACATACGTTGTAAAGATACTTTTAACACGTTTTAACAAAGAAATCCTTTGAAATTATCTTCACTTAAACATCATGGTTGCTGCAGCTAAGGCCAAGACAGCGCCTACTCACCCCAAGTACTCGGACATGGTGGTCGAGGCTATTCAAGAACAGAAGGAGCGAAATGGTTCCTCTCGTCAGGCCATTGCTAAATACGTGACTGACAAGTACAAGGTTAATGCCAGTGGCGCGACTCACCTTAAGCTCGCCCTTAAGCGTGGAATTGACAGTGGTCTTTTAGTCCACCCAAAGGGTCACTCGGGTTCCTACCGCATCGGCACTCTTCCTAAGAAGAAGGTTGCAGGTAAGAAGAAAGCCGCTGCTCCTAAGAAGAAGGTTGCTGCCCCTAAGAAGAAGGTTGCTGCCAAGAAGACTAGTGCCAAGAAGGCCGCACCAAAGAAGTCCACTACCACCACTAAGCCCAAGGCTAAGAAAACCGCTGTTAAGGCTAAGAAGGTTGCCCCCAAGAAGAAGGCTACTGCCAAGAAATAGATGTTTCATTCTTCTCATTGATGGACACAGCGAAGTTGGTCGCTTAGACAGGGCTGACAGGTATTGCAGCCTTACCACTCAGCTTCCTCACTTCAAACATACTGGTGCTTTTCAGCGCCACCCAAGACACAAAGGAATTCGAATTGTATGAGTTGGTTCTTTCTCTTTTCGTCAAATTATATTGTAAATATTTAGGTACATCCAAGGAATAAATACAAAGCAACTCTGATAATTAGCTGACCGGTGAAGATTTCGCGTCCACCACTCACTGCTCGTATTTGAGTTACACCGTATCCATTTCGTAAGTTCAGTGATTTACTATATATTTATTCTCGTACATCTATTTTTCCTCGTTCGCCTGTGAGTAGAGAAGTAAACTCATACTATTGTGACACGGGTGGCGATTTCTATCAAGCTACGGTTAAAGGTATGGTCACGCATGCTTTCGTACAATGCCTTCTGTGTACGTTACTTATTTCGTACGCAACTGCTGTTGCCGTGGAAAGAACGGAAAAGTATTCGTTTTTGACTTTTGAGTGAGATAAATTACCAGCAAGCTACGTTTAAGATCTTGGCTTTTCGCTAGTTGGATTTTCCTATCAGTTTGTGTTCTAAGCTTGTTGCACCTCGAGATACCCGCAAATAGCGAATGCAGAAACCAGAGAAAGGCAGGATTCCTGACTCGATGACTGTTTTGTGCTTTTGATGCCTGTGCTTTGATAAAGAACCATGGTGTTCATACCAATGTTTACCATTGGGATACTCTCCTTCATAGCATCATACCTTCGTGCCCTATGTTTGTGATTCACCGATGGCTTGCTAAATCTATAGCACAGTGAGCGTACCATTACGGTGTTGTTTCTCAGTCAACAATTCCCACGTGGGAAATATCATTAGGAGCCGAAAACGAGGGCACAGGATAATGGATCCTCGAGCTCTGTGCGATAATACCGAAGATTGAATCCAACTAAAACAATAAAATGCTTTGAATAGACAAGACCTATGGAAAACCAAACGACTTGTTGAAGCCATCGTACGAAATGAAGGCGGTAGAGTACACATTATGAAAGGACAACAACCACTTGGCATAAATATTTAGACATTTGATTTTATTTATATTTATACCACTCATATTCTTCTTTCAACTCGTAAAAAATCTATACAATTCGTATACGCTTCCTGGCGTCCATCTATCTGTACAAGGCCGACTGGAATGGTACACAAATACAATTTACAGTGCTCAAGTTCTAATCTTGCATCTTGGACTCCACGAACGCACGAGCCTTGGCCTTAACACCCTCCACTGTTTTGTCAGTTCCATGTGTGCGCTCGTACTGTAGATAACGTTTGAAAAAGAACTTCATCTTTTTTGTAGATAAATTAAGAGTTATGATTCGGTCGAAAAGGTGGCGGATGTGGGCCTGATCTGCCACACGTAACTCCATATCAATGTAGACGGACCATAGATCGACTCGCTTAGGATAGTTTGCCATTACCTCCTCAAAGATGGTTCTTCCTCGTTCCGGGTCACCAAATCTAAATTCCATTTGTGCGAACTTGATGATCGTGGCTACGTGCTTTCTCTTAGGGAGTGCCTTCAATGCACGCTTTAGAACGGCACGAGTGGCCTCCACATCACCAGCTTTTAGTTTGTCGAGACCATAAAGAATCCACATTTTCTTGGATCCTCTAAACTTTCGGACCATAGTTTCATACAAGGCAAACAATTCGGTGGTTTTTCCCTCCAACGACCTGTAGATTTCAGCAAGATGAAGGTACACCTTCTTGGGATCGTTGATCGTACATGCACGCTCAAATGCTTTTAACAAAGCACCGTCGTCACTGCCGAACTGGGCCTCCAAGTTCATAAATGCTTTCCACATATTGAATTTTTCCCTCTCCTCACGGAATGAAATAGTCTTAATAGCTTGTTCGAACACAGCTCTGGCTTTCTCGACCTCGGCCTGTCCCAGGTGCATTGACATGTACTTAATCCAGATATACGAAGAGTTCGGAGAGGCCAATATCAATCGTTCAAAGTCGTTGGCACTCTCTGGTGTGGCGTTTGGATCCAACAATGCGGTTTCCATGGCACGCAACCTGTCTTCTTCGTCTCGTGCGGCACGCTTCTTCTGACGTTTAGACGCACCTTTCCCACCTATTTTTGTCTCCTCTTCGTCACTGTCTTCCCCAGAGTCAGATAGGTTCTCGTCAGGCGCCTCGTCCTCTTCAACGGAACTGTATTAAAAGAAGCTTAGTTGAGTACATGAAGTAAAATAACTACCGACACTATTCTATGGTGGATATTGTCAATAAAGAAGATTCATAAGAAGATATTGGGTTCTCATTATCAATAGTTTTCTCCAATGTATGGTGATGGTACGTACTACAATCTGTCACAGAAGCAATCTGACAATCATACACAACCAGAATGAAAATACCACTACTTACTTTGCGTCAAGAGATGTTCCAAAACCGATTCCAAAACCAACAGCAGGCAAGGAAGCCTTCAGCTGCTCCTTAGAAATCTCGGACGATTGTCGTTTAATACCACGGGCTACATCCTCGTCGTCATCACTATTTCCACTCTCCTCTTCCTGGTCTGTATCCATAGCGTCACTTTCTACTGCCTCACCCATATCCTCATCAGCGTCACTGTCACCCTCATTTTCCGCATCACTTTCATCTTCTTCACCCTCACTGCTCGAAGACTCGTCCTTGAAGTATGATGCTTTAAGACCGAGCGAAATCTGCTTCTTTTTTGCATCAACCTATACGAAACAGAGTACTTTCCGGTTAGACAACATGAAGGTATTCAAACAATCGGAACACATATGCACTGGCTACAGAATCTAATATACTGCTGTTCCACACAATATATTGACCATAATCGATTCACCGTGTGCGCATGTGAAAAACATAAAAACAATTAATTATACCTTCAAAATTTTGGCCTTAACAGCATCTCCGATGCTGAACACCTTGGAGATATCCAAAATAGACACGTCGCTTAGCTCGGACGAATGTGCCAAACCTGACAGACGATTGGCTTCGCCTCCATCAATCTTCACAAATACACCATAACGTTCAATTGCACGGATACATCCAGTGACCGTCATTCCCTTGGTAATATCCTCAAAAGCGAGAGCGCTCGACTGGCTACGCTTGGCTGCAGCAGAGGTAGGGTCGATATCCGATGATTTAAGCGACATCTCAACACGGCTAGATTGCTCATTTACAGCGATTATCTTTCCGCTTACTAGTCGGCCGGCTGGGTACGCCGCCTTCCAGTCACGCACGAACTCATCTGACAAGTCAGCGATCTTCACCCTTGCGTTAATAGAGTGGTTCAACCAAACAAAGCAACCATTTTCGGATATGGACTTCACGTACCCTCGAATTAACTGCCCAACAGAAAGATCTGATAGGTTTCTAATAGCAGCATCGTTGACTTCAGCCTTGGAGTCTTTGGTGACAACGGACGGTCGCGTTGACAGGCTGACGCGGTGTGATTCGTTGTCAACCGCAAGCACAACACACTCAACTATACTGCCTTCAGTTACCTCAGATAAGGGATCTGTGCTGTACTGGTCGGACATGTCCGTGACGTGGACAAGACCGAATCGGTGACCAGGAAGCTCAACTCGAACACCACTCTTGTTGGCCAAAGCTTGTCTGTAAACACCCACTACCTTCGCCCCTACTTGAAGTTCAGCTTGAGCCTCGCCAAGCAGGCTTAAATCAACACTGTTCTTGGCGGGGTTGACATTCGTTACGGTGCACTTAACTGGTAGGCCTTCGGGGAAGTTGGAAGCAAGATCCGACATGACCTTAATATCACTTGAACAATCTAGTATTCCAATACGGCCACGAACAGACGCGGATAAACGCACCCATACGTGGTCACCCACGACTTCATGGACAAAGCCGACAGCTGACTGACCTACAAGAAGGGATTCTATAGAAATGCGCTTCCCAGGCGTTGTTTCATTATCATCCATGTTTGAGAGGTCGCTGCGTCGCAGGGACAGATCAACCACAGTCTTTCCGGACTTGTTCTGAGTGATGGCGAGCGTCTTGTATGTTTTTTGGTCACGGAAACCAATGACTCGTGCTTTGATTACATCACCCTTGTTATAGCCAAGCAGTGGGTTCGTACCTTTCGCTAGTGCTTCTTCCTCGTCCACTACGTCTGTGATATGTACACGACCCTTGATATGGGATCCAATGTCAACATTGAGCTGGCCCCGTGTTCGCTTAGTTATAATGGCCTCAACCATCGTTCCCACATGCATTTCAGCCAAACGCTCACGACTATCTCGTACAGTGTCGTGTGATCCAGTCGAGGAAACGGCCCTCTTAACGTGAAGACGAAGGACGCATCGTGATAGGAGTGGTCTACCGGCTTCTGTCGCTGCCTCTGGAAGGGACACAATGACAGCACTGAGCTTCTGGCCAATTGTGTAGGCACTGAAAGGTTTGGCGGTGTCGTTATAGTCCTTGACAAGGGCAACACCAAGCATGCTATCGTACTTAGGGAGAGTGACAACGAGATAGTCTTCCTTCACCAGCTCAACGTTTACGGCGACAGATTCGCTTTTCTCAAAACATTTCTTCAACAAAGCAATGTCCTTCTTGCTTAGCTTCTTTCCGTTCTCGCTGGCCAAGGCCTCGGGTCTGATGGTTAAATCAACCACCTTCTTTTCTACGTCTACGTCCAGCATTCGTGCGAACGTCTCATCTCCAACGTCTAGAGACTTCGTGCCCTTGCACTGTTCAGTGGTAACAAATCCGGTCAATCCGGCACCAACATCAACAATTACACCGAATGGGCGGACGGCGCTAATCTTACCCTTCATGACCCCATGCGCAGACTCCTCCTTGAGCACTTTTACGGCAGCAGGGGAGATGACCTTGATAGCGGCTTCAGATAGAATAGATTCTTCCGCAAAGTAGGTCTGATGGTGTAACAAATCGGACATTGGGGTGAAACATTCGGACATCTTAAGGGAAACATTCACGCGTCCGGCATCCTTGTCCACGGTCATGACCTTCGCACGAATGGACTGGCCAACGACGAATACATCCTCAGTGCTGGTGATGTATTTATCTGATACATTTGCTAATGCGGAGAGCGCGGTAAGGTTTCCTAGGAAACCAATGAATACACCGTAGTTGGCGGTACTACGAACATAACCAGGAAATATATCACCTTCCCGAAGGTCTTCGATCGAGGAAGGTAGTGTACTCACAACATATCCAAGGTTAGCATCATCATTTTTCTCGGAAGTTGCGAGTAGTAAAGATGGTTTCATAGACACAGTAAGTTTGGCTCCGGAGGAAGAGTCCTCTTTCTGCAATAACAGAAGCTTGCTTAGATCCCCCTTCACGTTGGTGAAATGGGCGTGTAGGCGTTCAACATGAGATGGGTGATCGGTAAGGTGCGTGGCTGGTAGGAAAGCGACAGCATTGGATGGATGGATGCGTACTTGCAAACCAAGCTTAGTACCACCGATTATACTACCAGAAAGCACACGACCGACCTCAACGTTCTTCAATTCCCCTGTGTCGACCTGATCTGTGTTCTCGTCATTAGCAGTGGCTAGAGAAAGTGAAAGTTTCTTGTGGACTACGTCCACTTTGACAACTGTCACCTTGATAACCTTGCCCTGAACCATATCGTTGGCCACTCCCGCACGCTTGAGGTCGGCAATTGGGAGAATACCACGGATATTGTTGTAGAAGGATACAAGACATCCGTACGGCTTGACGGCGGAGATAAAACCTGCAGTCTTCATACCAGGTTTGGCATCTGCATATTCAGTGATAGTTGGGAGCGATGACTTCACCAAGCTTCCTTTGTTCGTGAGGAGAAGACGCTTGTTCGTTACATCAACGGATAGCACCTACATAACACGATCAACATTTGAGTCAATCAGTTAAATCTAACATTACATTCTCCGACAAATAATAAAATTGTGCGGAAAAGGGCTACAATTCCTGTAATCCTTATTATTTTGCAAACCAATACACAAGCAGCACATCAACATAAACAAACAGAGAATAGCAGACTTACGCGGCACTTGACGTTCATGCCTATCCTGAACTTCTTCTTTGGATTCTTGAGCTGAAAATCAGCAAGATGCGAGAGTGGACACATTCCACGGATACTGTTGGAGACCTTCACCGACATGCCGTAGTCCTCAACGCTGGCTACAGTGCCCTCCACCTTCATGCCAACCTTGATATCTTCATGTCTGAGAAAGGGTTGGCTCAGAACGGATTCCTACAATATTTATCATGAAGTAGAAGCAACGAGGTATGTCATATTTATATTATCAAACTGGAGCATCATTCTGAATTCGTCAACTGAAAGTAGGCAGACAAGTAGACAAGGGATTATAAGAATTTTTGTTTGCTTACCTGTAAAGAAACATTAACCAGACCATCCACTGGACTGAAGCCCACTACGCGAGCAGAAAATTTCTTGCCAGCTTTGTAGAGCTTGTTGGCGTCAAGGTCAACCTCCTTCTCGTCGCTGATACGAGATATGTGCGCATAAGCATAATGACTACCGGCTTCCTCGGGCAGTTGGAATATTAGACCGTTGGAGCTGTCCACTCGGAGGACTGGTAGTAGATCGAACCGCTGACCGATCTCGACCGGAGAGAAGTCAGTCGTCTTAAGGCTGACTAGATCTGGACGAATGGTGAGACCAATACGCTTGGTGGCACGGTTGATGTGAAGGATACGCGCTCGCAACTAATAAGAGGGTGTAGTATATAATCATGAGTCACGCAATAAACTCACTGAAAGTATCTGGAGCAATTCGAAAGGGAAACGAATAGAAAAAGAATATATTACGAGCTTGACAGAATAGAGAGGAGCAAAATACAGTTGCATTGTCTAATATAAAGGCACACACGCCATAGCCACTACGTATACTAACCTTGCTTTTAACAGGGTATGTCTGTTCGATTGTGCTATAATCTGTGATAGTCTCACGGAAGTGGAATGCATCTACAGTTCCGGAGAAGCCGAGGAAGGTGAGAACTAGGCCATCAGAGAGGCACTCAGAGACCACAGCGTTCACTAACATGCCAGCTGATAAAGTGTCAAAAGTGTAACCACTACTGGAACGTGCAACAGCAGACGAGATACGAAGACTGTCAACAACAACGATGGCGGTATGTACATCTTCGTTTACGTCCTCTACAAAAAAACTGATGGGAGCGTACAGCTCAACGGACTCTGTCTCAGACTTCTTCATAAAACCCTTCAATCCCTCCACTCCAAATGATACCATGTATCCGTGGTCTTCTACACTAGTAACTACACCAGGCAACACGGTTCCAGCCTTGACACAGTCAGCGCGGATATTTTTGTTTAAATGAGCAGGGTCTACACTTAAAGTGACCTCCTTCTTACGGGTCTCTGTGTTTTTACTCGCCTTGGTGACAACACATGACACATTCTGGCCGACACTAAACAAATCGCTCATCTCGGGCATAGTCGATTCTACATCACGCATTTCTTCGTTTTCCTCGTCATCACTTTCGCGCGCCTCAGCATTGGCCTTCTCAGTAAGTTCAGCGCACACATCAGTGATCATAACACGACCAGTCAAACCGTTGGGGAGTGCGACAGTCATATCGTAATCAGACACGGTCGTCACCTGGCCCATGCACACAGTACCAACATCCAAACGTTTGAATGTGAGGTATTGTACGCTTAACTGTTTCTGTTTCTTCTTTGAAGACTTTGAACTATCCTCCCCTGTGGCACGTTTGCCGCTTTTCTTCTTGGATGACTTGGCCCCAGCTGAGCTGCTACCGAACAAAGACTTGGGAAGAGAGTTCACGGCTGTGGTGGAGTCTTTCTTAGCATCCGCGCCTGTGTTCTCGGCTTTCTGTACTTTACCTCCACGAACGAAATCTCCGTCAGCGTCACCATCAAGCCTAATTCTCTTAGCACCCACTACGGCTGGAGAGCCGTTAGTTGCCAGAGCTGGCATGGCGTATAAATGATATTATATATAAGGAAACAAATGAAAATATACTATGGTACCGTATGTATACGGGAAAGGGGATATAAGTACATACACTAGTGTATAAGAGAGAGGCAGTGTACATATGCTTATTGATGTGGTGTATCGACTACAATATGATATCAAAATGGCACACGTGCGGATTTCCCGGTATAGACATGCAACTGCACGCCTAATGATTAGGCCCTTTATAAGGCCCTTAGTAGTGTATTGATTTCAATTAGTTTTCCTCCCGTTTTTCTCTTTTTCTTTTCTTTCTTTTTGAAAGGGTTTGAGTGGTGTGACACGTAAGTATACATTGACACAAGGGAGTTTAGTTTATTAAAACCACTAAATTAAATTCAGAAGTGTTCATTCATTCCCTTGTAAAGATTCAGGAGACTTAAGTCTTATTATTATACATACATAATACAACCCATTATGAATAATCGAAGCTGCTTACTCCATTGATACTCAGGGACAATCATAATCTCTTTCACGTGTGTGAATTTACTAGTATATCGCGGCTGGACTACTCAGCGCTACATACAAACTGGTTTTTGTGTGTACTACTTAGCACTACACTACGTAGTCCCACCCATTTTCATCTTACCACCTACGCTTGTCTTTGTTAACAACGATAAGCCAATAAACATACAGATTCTAGTGTATTCGAGCGACCTGAAATGAATTTAAAAGTCCCACCAAGTTCAAGTTTATTCCGGTTGCCATAGTATCTCCTAGTCGATAGCAATTTTGCAGAACACAATTTTTTCATTCAATGTTAGGTCTATTTGATGTTTGAGATTTGTTTATCGCGAGTTTAACATATAATGCCACTACTTAGTTTGTTGTCGTCAATAACACTTGCACACTCATTCATTGATTTATACAACTATACGTTGTGCCACAATCCAGAATGCAAAAAGTACTTTGTAGTATAGCAGCGGTGGTATTTATTACAACCACTGCTCGCAACATCATACTTTCTCTGAGCAGAGTATTTGCGATATAGACTATAATTGTGTCTTTTAAAATCTAGTCAGATACTATTCTATCATTCTTAGCAGTGAATTCGTCTTTGCAGAGCTATCCAATATCATCTACAATGGATACTGACGACCGCTCAATTAATGGGGTGCTTAAATAAGTACTCTCGTACATCTACGTCGAGTATAATGCTCTCCCAGTTGAGGATGCCCTAACTATATCCACATGAGCAGCTCTAATGCGACCACTGAATAGGGGTAACAAATGAAGAAAATTACTTTCACCACCCAATGCATATTGTGCATAAAGCGTAAACATGAACGTTATGCGCATCGGATATTCGTACAAATCGCGTACCAATTCACCTTGCTGAAAGGCCATATTACAGATCACAATCAGACCAAAGTGGATGTAGGCAATATTAGATCACAAGACAAACTAGATATTTCATACGCATTGATGAGGTAATATAAAATGAAAACAATACCTAATCTCTCGCCCAGCATCGGCCGAGAGGCTGCCCCTACGTATCTCAGTTTGGAGGGCGTTAGACGGATCAGGCACTGTGCTCAATCTTCTAGCTACATATTCAGATGCCAAACGGCGAAGCGAGCGCGGGCGGAAGTGCCAGTAGGCAATTGGATTACTATTTACAATATGAGTTTGATTGAAACATAGTTGGGAATGACCGGATAGCAACATAATGCTACCAGTATCTGTGTCTACGCATGCTGAATGCCACAAACGAGGGTATCCCTCGGATTCAACGCACTTCCATCGTTGCTCATCTATGCAGAAAACCCAAGTATCGTCAAGAGCCCTTGCGGTATGGTCGACGTCCATATTAGTGTTACTCATTCCGCCGTGCACCAGGATGCGATCTCCATCTATAAGGGCTGAAATGTGCCATGAGCGACCACACGGGATGTCAACACCTTCAATGGGAGTATAGAATGGTGACCTTGAATAAGGCAATAAGGGCCCTGACCATGTCATGTCATAAAGATTTATACGGTGAACTTCATTGGTTCTCCCTTCTTTGCTACGCCCCCCGATCAAGTACGCCATGCCATCGTTAACCAATGTCATAGTGTGTGCGGCACGAGGCGATGGAGTGGGCCCCTTTGTCTTCACAAGAGTCCATGTATTGCGGGTAATGTCATATTCCCACAGTTCATCGGACCATGACTGGCTTCCCTTCAAATCTCGACCCCACCCACCGAAGAAATATAATTTGTCACCAAAAACTACTCCTGCATGTTTATCTCTTGGATTCGGGGTAACACCCTTCGCCTCGACTAACTTCCAAGCACAGGTGTCGACGTTAAAAGCATACAGGGTGTTCAGGTAAGAATCCGTTACACAGTGACCACCGAATATGTAGATTGTTCGCTTGTATACGAGTGCTACAGAACCCGACCGAAATCCACCAGGGACGTCGCCGAATGTATCAATGACCGACCATGTCGCACTGTCTAAGTTATATTTGATTGTGGAATCGTCTTCTATATTACTCAAAGAACGGCCACCCCAAATGTACAACTCTCGGCCAACTAGGCCACACACTTGACCTGTAGATGGTAGGGAAATGATTCCATCCGTCAGAGATTGCTGTTTCCACAGTCCAGGCATAGTATACTATCGTTAGCGGCGAGGTGCTCAAGTATAGCTCTATAAAGCAAGAAGTAGTCAATCAGAGAATAGTGTACCGGAAAGTACGTAGGCTATTACACATACAGACAAGTATGTAGTTACTTATATTCTATACTAGGCAACAACATAACCGTTAATACCAAACGGAACTATGATTTTGTATTGTTACACAGTCATTCAGTGAATTTCGCAATGCTGCCGTATACGGAGTTTCCGTCACAACTCGGGGCTCCATAACGTCGGGACGCCGCCACTCCGGCTCCAGTCCCTCGCGGCCCGATCTTCGACCCGGCCCCCCCCAAAAAAACAGGAAAGTAACGAAAAGAGGATGAAAATGCGTAGAACCGTTGTTTCCCACTTTTGGCTCGAGTTTGACCGCATTGCGATACGTAAATACCTGTTCTTTTAAAAAATCCTTTCAGATGGTACTAATAACCACTTCTGATAGGTCAAGCGAAAAAATTAGATATGTGCATCCAATAATAGAGGATATTCTTCTACTTACGGATTTTCATTCGCTTAATCGATCAGAGTTACATTTTTTGTGTCTTTTCGTGTCTTTTCGTGTAGTTGAGCGGTTAGTGAATAGGATTTCATTTTATAATTAACGTTGTTATGTATTGCGATAGAGATACACTTATAAGACTACCGATCTTGCAAAAGACACTTCAATTCGTCGATCACTTCCATATACTTGACTTCTCCATGAACTCGAAAAATAGAGATGGCTTCAGTAGCAGAGGCATTGCATTTCGCGTAGTCACCGCTGCGACCAAAATTATCAGTCAAATCAAATGTGTTAGCCAAGTGCATTATAAGTATAGGTGTCAAACTACGGGAATTTCATTCGTGAGAAGAATATAAACCACTCAGTATAGTATAAACGGTAATATACGTACTCGTACCTTAGGTTAGAAATACTTGACAGTTTAAGCAACTCGTGCGCGTACTCAATGGACGTTTTCCCGTACACACGACCGACTATACTAGTGCTTAATGTACAATATCGAGAGGCGGACTTTAAGTCTCTCTGTTCCATTGCCAAGCGCGCGAGATCGTCACATATAGAACCCGCCGATAAAGAAATTGGATAATACACAGAAAATTGCTTGTGAAGGGTACTTTCAAGTTTGCTGTATTTTATAGCGAGGTTCAGGTTCTCGTCTTCTCTGTTGGCTAATTCATGGAGA
This sequence comes from Creolimax fragrantissima, assembly GCA_033442365.1. Lineage (NCBI taxonomy): Eukaryota > Ichthyosporea > Ichthyophonida > Creolimax > Creolimax fragrantissima. Next base: position 744,918 of record JAWQFL010000007.1, read on the forward strand.
TTCTTTACTGTTGTCGCAGCCTGAGTATAAATAATGTGGCAATTTTTATACCAAATGATGAGTAGTGTGTTCTTCGTGAGACGAGATTCTTGGCCGAAGAAACATGTAGATACACATAATCGACAAACACCAAACAACATAGTCGACAATCACCAAACAAGCCTATACCGTATCATATGTCGATCTTTCGTACTCTTCACCGCAGCCCGCACACTTAAGTGCAGATCTGTCAAAGTGCAGTGGTTGCTTAATGCACCCTCGAGCCGATTCAGGAATGTTTTCTCCTCGTATAAATGCTTGAACATATGGTACAGCCGCAGTGCATACGTACTGAGATGGCTTGGTAGCGAAGGTGCTGGTATCAGTTTTGCAAGCTCTACATCTACATATAAATCCATATTGACTCGTAAGTACATCCTGTCGTTCTTTAAATGTATTGCGCCCAGCCTGGGGCCCGTAGCAAATAGTTATCTGTAAATATAGAAAAGCAGCTTTTCTCTGAATCTATTCGTTTATCAATGCTGTAGCAAGCAACGTATTTGAGAGTAGCGGCAAAATCAAATCAATCTCAAGCAACAAGTAACCACATGTAGGTCAAATCTGTGCCTTGACATACTTGGTCTCCTGGGGATAGCGGCGTTGTAACATATACGCTCGCACAGACGCCAAATTCCTCGTCTCGTTGCAACTGCAGAATCGCGTTTGGTATACATGAATGGTTGATCATACTGGTCATATGATATAGTCCTAAAGCTACACGTGGGGCGCTGATATGCAGCTGTGTGATATCAAGGCCACTCGGAGACTTTCGTTCTAGCTCGTACTTTGGGTCGGGAGAAAATGCAATGCTGTTGCACTTTACTCTGAGCATGCAAGTTAAGAACAAATCTACATCGACGCCGAATACACGATTCATTAATACAGCCGTCGCGGTACATTCGGAAATGAAGGATTTAGAAAGCGTGCTTCGGTTGGCAACAAGAGTTTCATGCGTGACGGTGTCACTACTGTCGATAGTAGACGCATTGTCATTCGATGATTCGGATTCATGAGGGGTTCTACCTACGTCCTGAGTTCTGCGAAAGGACAGTATCTGACTGAATAGTTGCAAAGCATGACGAGCCTGTAAACTCAGGATGGAGTATTTCCGAAGTTTCGAGCGCATGCAGCACGTATCGAACCTCGCTGTAAATTCTTCCCTCCCGTTGATCTGAGGGTCGGGTCCGTTCAATGCATGTGGACGACTATCACAATTATCACGGTGAGCCTTTTCCTGACATTCCCATGAGCACAATGCACATAATGAGCAATCCAAACAATTCAATGTGTACAGCAAAGAAGAGTTCTGGCTTGAGGGGTAGTTTATTCTCTCTGCTTGACTCAATTCTGTCATATATCTGTCAGTGCCAGTCCTTCTACTGCCATGGCAGTAATCACACCAGTCCGCGGTCTCCTTATGTGCGTACGTCAGCACGGCCGGTCTATCTCTAAGTATAACACACTCACCAGCTTGGACACTCCGAACAGCATACAAGCCCCTGTTGTATTCCTTACTAGACATTACATTGATGGCATCAGAAACTATTCTTGAAGTGTTGTTGGGTACAGTCGGACAGAGTTCGCGGTTTTGTTTATACCACTCAAGAACGGCATTCACAGTTTCCTTGACATCATCATCAGAACCTAAACATGTAATGTTTTACATGTGATGAGGGTAGTCCGATAGTACAGAAAGAAGTCTCAAATGAATAATGTAATATGCCATCGTGTAGAAATTTGGATATACTCAAAGCACTCCAGCACATGGCAGACATCGACAATACCTGCACGGCTTGAGCACGTATCAGCCTTACTTAGAGCGACCAGCAAGTCTGTTGGCAGAGTGCATGGAATAGCTTCAGCAGCGCGACGAAATCGTTTTAACAGCTTTAGCTTGTTTGGATAGTGATCGTGCCTGAGTGCATTCTACCGTACATAAAGTAAAAGAAGTTGAAAATAACATAGTATTCAACTTGCTAGAATCCCTCGACATGCCGGAACACTTCTACAGTATGTTAAATTTCGCAACACTCACTAGGATAGAGCATCAAATTACTTATCATCAAAAGGGTTGATGGGATAAAGACAAGGCAAACATAACGTAATGCTATCTTCAATATTACATATAGGACAACAACTAACCTGGACATCACGCAGGCACTCGCGGTATCCGTTTGCATGCAGGTAAGCGGCAGACCGGTTTCCAAAGCAGCGGAAAAGATTGTCTGATGATGCAGTACTGTACTTTATACCCTACATACAAAATCAAAGGAATATTAACGCAAAGTACTAAAAAGATTATACACTAGTGAATTGCCTTCTTCCAAACCAGTTATAACAATAAAGGAGCATTAAAGAACTAACAATCGCCAACTTAATATAAAAGAGCGTTCAACCTACTCAGTTGTCAAACTAAGATCTAGAATCAACAATAGCCGACGTAATATAAAAAGAGCATCCAAACAGCTCAATGGAACGGTAAAATGCTACGATGAGTACTACACTTCTTACCTCACTGTAACAGTTTATTGCTGAGACGAAATTTTTGGCGCGAAAACTGCTGTTCCCTTTCTCACACCACTGCAATGCTTCATCATCGTTTTTTTCATATGTCAAGTTTTTTACTACCTGTAGTCGGTCTTCAGTGGCTATAAATCCTTGATCGTTACTACGCAAACATCAATATTATTGCAATTATTAAAATTGTACGCAACAAGGGATACCCGCCGGAGCACACACACACATCACCTGTATGAACGCTATTTGAGTTTAAGAAACAATATGTATTTCTTTTGTTTCCGGGCTGCTGTATAGTACGTACCAGAATATTCAAAATCTAGAACACCTAATGGTGTGCAACTACATCGTGCAATCTCGCGAGTAGGAGCTGTAACTTTATTATTGGATAGTATAAAGGATAGAATGTATATCAAGTGGGTATCTATAACACCAGGGCACATTATATGCATTCAGAGGATAATTTAGTCAACATTTATCATTCGCAACACTACTATTCAGATTTCTTGCAGTCACAATACAAATTCCCGGATATTTTCGTCAAAATAGAACAACTTACTGTATGTTATTTATCAAAGCCTGTGGCACAGTCACGTCTTCTTGTTCGGCCGTGTAGCAAACCCAATCGTAAACATCGTCAAAAGTATCAGACTTCAGATCTTTGACCCAAAGTTCTTGGCTGAAGTTTTGCACCATGACAATTGCAACTTGGGACGCTGAACGATTCTAAAAGGTAAGGTACAGCAGATAACCGACCATTGACATACCGGTTACAAGCGTCAGCTATGAAGAAAGACACGCATAAGTGTTACGCAACGGTATTTATAATATTCCGGCTGAAGTTATAAGCCATGAACAACAGCTGCTGCTTTGCAGAGGTAAACTTAGACCAACACTTGGGCCAACACATGCGTTTCATCACAAGTCCCATACAGTGCATGTGCAAATGATGATACGAACTTCTATTTAAACTCTCTGCATCACATCTAGAAGCTACGAGTGGCGAGGGATAACTAGCACACCTTCGAACAGTGCTCGCCTTGCACCTCCTGTTCGTTTACTATCCGAATAATCGTCACGAGTTTCTTCTTTATAGGAATCGAGTTTCTGAAAGCTTTTTTTGGCGGGGTTTTCAACACGTGCCCACAGTCACTGTAATTGTAATGACTTGTACACGAACGCACATCGCGTATTTAACCCCAGGTGTGCTCACGTACGCATCGTTATATCCACACGTCCAGATGCTCACGCTTTGCTGCTTGAAATCACAGCAAATAACGAAAGTAGACCGTTATTACATGTACGTATAGTATGGCTAAATCTAGTATAGGAACTAGTACGACCACTGCCACCAAACGGGACGGTGATGAAGTCGCAGGTGCTGCCGCTGAAAAAAGGCCGCGTGCTTCTGTTGATATAAAGTCACTCACAAGCAACAATCTTCCATCGTGTAACCCTGAGCCGCAATTAAGTGGATTCAGCTTTGGATTTGGTAGCAGCACTAGCGATCCAGAAGATGATGAGTATGAAATAGAAGCAGCTACTCATGTTCGAAGTTGTGTAAAGGACAGTTTGGAGGAGGAAAAACAGGCACTTTTCTCATCAGTTGAATGCATTGCGCTGAGAGATCACTGGGCGGCGGGTATGGTTGGCAAGGTCACCAAGGGTACGATCTATTTTATTGATTGGGAGAAAAGTTCTCATTTTAGTCTTTGCTTGAAGGATGGACATGTGGACGGGGTTGCCACTGGTGCAGATTTGTACGCGCCCCCTTCAGCTGTCCGACTTTTACGCAGTGAGATGGACCATAGAAAGAAATCTCTTCGAAATGATATCGTTACTAACACGAGCACTTTAATGTATGTTTGTATACATGTGTGTATACATGTATGACTTTGCATTGCAATGTTGCTGTATTGGGATAGAGCGCTTTTATGTGTCAATTTATATAATCATTGATTGTTGGGGACGACAATTATGTTCTATTCTTGTGTGCATGTACCTTCTGTAAGGTGTAGTCTACGAATCTGACACTGTCTTATGCCTGCGGGTGAAGAGGAATTCAACATTCACTTTCGTAGTGATATTTGTACACCGGGTTTAAAAACTGGACAGAGTATGCGCTTTGTTTTTAAACACGCGAAACGTTGCATAGTTTTATCCTGTCACTTACACATGCTCGGGAATTTTTTACCTCCGCCCTCCTTATGCAAATACTAGACATTACGACTCCACTTGGATCAAACCACAAGTAGTTACAAACTCAGCATTACTATATACAAATACACCGGCCATACTTGAGCCAGGCATAGAGAGTTTTGTATGGCCCCTTTCCATGGATGACTTTATCGAAAATGTGTATCAAAAGAAAGCTCTTGTTGTGCATGGTACAGGCCAACGTCTCGAGGAAATACAGAAGGTGTGGTATATAGCTGGAAGAGTGCAAGTTGTGGAGATTCAAGAGTGTACATGAGTACGGTACGAAACCTATTATATCTAAGAGTTGGTTTTGTAAATACGGTCCTCGAACCGCAAATATTCGTATTTGGATTCGTACTGAATTAACACACATACCAGTACATAGCTGCTTGTGCTACAATGTTGTTAGTTGCAGATTCCATCTAATATTTTTGGTTCACTTTCGTATGGTCTCGAATAGGACTTTAACGAGCTGAATGTGGAGGAAATGGTACAAGATGCCTCACGACTTGTTGTGTGGATGAAGACTAAGCAAGGAAAAATGCAATACATAGATGCTGGACCCGACATTGCCATCAACTGCTACAGAGCTGGCCATACCCTCTATTTTAACCCATCTCTAGAAGTACAAGTAGGTGTATGCGCTCTTTCATTAATATTCTTCCACTCGTTTAGGTGTCGTCCCAACCGTTTGTTGAACTGACCAACATATATTCACACTTTCAAATGGACAGAGAAAGTATTTTGATGTGCTAACAGAAAGCCTGGGTATGAAATGTATAGACTTTGGTACCAACGGAGACGATGATTTTGGTGGTGATATCGAAATTTTCGCTGTAGATAGAGCGCACGACACTCCCTGGCATTTCGACGCTCAGGAAAATTTTACTATTCAATTGAAGGGAACTAAGGTATATCATATGTAGCATTTATAGTACCTAGTACGTCACACAGGTCCACGTTGGTATGGAAAGCGCGTTATAATCCACGCTTGTATGTAGTATTCAGTTTCATCACCTTACTTTCCTCACTATTAGCGATGGTCAGTATGTAAAAGTGATCTTGACGATGTCGTCACCAATCTCCATCCGGACTCGACCAATCTAAAGGCTGTATTAAACGACTACAAAGCACACAGTGGATATACAGGTATGTACACACTTAGGGCCGCATTAAACTACAAACACACAGTGGATGTACAGGTATGCACACACGTCCGATTACATCAATGATTTTGACAGTGCGGCGGTTATAAAGTACATGGTACGGCCACTACATTTTATCTGACGTACGTTTTTATTTTGCGACCTATAGCGCTGAGAGTAGAGGAACATCCCCAGTCACATAGCATTTGTGACGCTTAAGTGTTTTCATTTCTAAATCCTTCAGGTAGGAGACCAACACCACCAATTGATGGACAAGATGAAGTTTACACCTTTGTCATGAGACCGGGGTCAATCCTTTATGCCCCAGGCGGCATGTGGCATAAAGTATCATGCGAGGATGAGGACGGTGGCTCCCTCTCTATGAACTTTAGTGTAGATGGTATTTTTTCTCTGAACAGTGATCGTTAAATGTTGATGTAATTGATTACTTGTAATTTTGCCACGGACTGGTTTATGTTGACAATTCCATCGTCTCATAGTATGTTATTTGTATGCGAACAACAACATACATAGAATACATTCTTCGTGTTACTAGGGGTTGACGCTGTATTTTCTCAAGTTGATACTTTTCTAAAACTTTCTTCCTTTCGTTCTATACCCTGTGAAATAGGCCGACGTTGGGCAGATTTGCTGGTAAGTCGACTGCAACCTTTGCTATGGAAAAATGCTGGATGGAGAAGCAGAATACAAGAGATGGAACCATCCAAGGCACGTTCTAAACTTAATACTTTACTCACCGATTTGCGTGAAACATTGGGAGGACTCACGGCTGACGACTTTCTCCCTCCTGCCATACTTGAAAACAACACGTACGTTTTCCATATACTTTTGCGTAGATTTGTAACTATTGTTATACATTTGCATGTGCTATATATACTATTGAGAGATACATGATAAGTGTTGTACATAGCTTCATTTTCTCACAGGATCTAACCTAGTTTTGATCAACTTGACAGGGTGCGTACTGACAGCGGTGTAATTCAAAAGCTATATCGTATCCACGGTGAAATTGGGGAAGAAGGTGTGCTTTGTACCTGCAATGTCTAGCTCCAATAATATTTCAAATGTTCCCAATCTTGTGCCATATATCTGCGTTGTCTGTTGTGTAAGTTCATTTCTTAAAAGGTGTATGTATTTTTACACAATATAGACCGTGAAATGAAACAAGCCATAACCAATGGACTCGCTATACGAGAGCTCTACCCTTCCATAGGCAAGAGTACGTTTACCCGTAATCCACTTTGTGATATTACTCAAGAAGCAATATTGGTAAGTATATTTTCTTCATCATACACGTATCATCGAAGTAGCACCTGTCCTAGTGTGAACATGGTGTATGTGAATGAAATACGTCTCTTTTAATCTGATTTACGCATACAAACTAACAATACCTCTAGTATTTAACATCACATGGTTTCCCGTTCAATGTGGTCAAGATCTTCCATACCACACTACGCAGTCAATGGCAAATACATGTGTTCGATAGACGTCGTAGTCAGTGGAGTGCACTAGCCTAAGTAATATCTTTTGAAAGATTACAAACTATTTCTCTTTTAACCTGCTGACAAGAAACTCACACTCACCATGCAGCCAATTGGGGAGAGGTGGTCTGTACACTCGGGTTACTCAAAGGATAATCTAAACTCGGAGTACATGAAATCTCTCATCATTCCTTGTTATATGCACGACTTGATGATATTTTTGATGGCGTTGCCAATTTATGAAGCACCTAAACGCCCCATTGAATGGATTAGTAAAGGCTTCGATATTTCCACCGTTATGAAACGTCAAGGAAGCCAAATGGAAATCGAAATACTCCTCTCAGTATTGGTGTTTGTTGGATTTCTTCATGAGAGCACTTTATAATCAAATTTTCTATCACTAATGCCCTAGCAAATTTAGTATATCAAAAATACAACAGATATATTAATAAAATTGATACTACAGTGGACTACATGTCAAGTGTGAAGAATGAATAGTAGCGCGATCAAGTAGCTAGGTTGGGAAACCCGTTGAACTCTTATTAAAATCGTACCCTACCGTTCCGGTTCTACATGAGTTACACCATGCACACCATGTGCGCGCAGTATACACACGAACATACATTTAAATGGTACCATGACGAGACCATTTCGTATATATTGATTGTTCATGCATGATACAAACGTATCGCCAATCTCTACTATTGAGAGAGTATTCGATATGCTGACAAGGTAGTGAGTGAGTGAGTGAGTGATACGAAGGTTTTCTGTGACGTCGGTTTGATATTCTATTCTGATTGTGGGATTTTCTTAATGCTCAGGTTTCATTCGATGTTCTTAAAAAAGAAATACCATCTTCGACTCGCTGACGGGTTTTAGTAAGTAACGGGACAGCGAACGCGTTATGCTCGAAAGCAAACGTATGATAAAAACCTGAAGATACTATTTACTATAAAATCATTTCTTACCTGTGTTGTTTACGCATACTTGAAAGAAAAAATGGTTCGTGTTTTCCAAACTTTAGCCCTTGGCCTAGTTGCCCTAACCAGCGCGGTCTGTGCTGATCCCATCCCGAAGGATGATCAAACCTGCAACCTGTGTAAGCAATATATGGCACAGATTCACGACAAGGACGTTCGTGAGCAGGTGTACGGTCTTCTTGACAAAGTCTGTGGCTCACTCCCCATATTCCAGGACGAGTGCTCGGTAAGGAAAAGCATGTATACTTTGCGTCACATTATGTCGTGTGTTGTGTACGACGAGTTCCATCTTTTTTCTTGGCTTATCACCCCCCACCTCGTCTTCTTATTGCTTTGTTGCAGCGCTAAATGCTACCGACTTGCGTGTTTTTTGTAGCATTACTTCATTAAAGTGCACAGAATTACGCTTGTTTGTTCCCGAAACAAACCTGGAACTGCATTTAAATTATTTTAAGAAATTATTTCTCTAATGTTGGTCACCCACCATGTCACGCTCTGCAGCAATTCGCACAGCAACTGAAGGATGAGATTGATACTCTTTCCAAGGAGGACCCAGAGCAGGCGTGTGAAGAGCTCCAGCTGTGTGGTCATGATGCGCTTCAGATTCAGGCCGAGAATCATGTAGCGGTCATGAAGAGTACGATCGTATCCAAGATGACAAAGCTTGAAGAGAAAGCAAACGATGCTCAGTGCAACTTTTGCGAATGGCTTTGGGGAATGGTTGAGCAACAGGCCCCACCGGCCAAACAGATTGAAGAGAAACTCGATGCTATATGCGATATGGCCCCTCCTGAGTCCCAAGATCAGTGCATGGATGCAGTTAAGAAGATCGAAGACCAGTACCGTCGGGGCATCAAAATGTCTCCAAAAGAGGCTTGTACCATGTTACACGTCTGTCCGGAAGAGACCTCTTTACTCAGACAGCTTGTCCAGTCGCTTAAAACCCACACGCACTAGTTTATGAGGTTTTGACTACAACACCTTCGCTTTCTCTGCACTTTTGGAACTATTCTCTTCTCACACATGAGCAACACGCGAACCGTCGTATGGCAACGTATAGTGACACAGCTAACAGTTTGTGGTAAATTGTAAAGATTTGTTGTACTTGTGTTTCAATTATAAATGATCAAAGACACATCGAATGTTTTACTTGGTCTGAGTGCTGTTTACTTGCTTCTACTTCTAGATTTAGCTGAAGCTACTGAAAAACTTGCTAGGATTTAAACATATTTGGTAATGTCTTACTATGAGAAACCATTCTACGGGTTTTTTTCCACCTGGTTACGACTAGGTCTGCCTTTTATGGTAACATGTATTTCGAGCGCTTCCATGTTTAGCTTTTATTGTTTTTGTGTACTTACCATTTTCACAACGTAAAGTGGAGCTGTTACTTTTCATCATCTCGCTACGACACAGTTTTCTTTAGCTCAGCTAGTGACAGAAAAGTGTACAGTAATTTGTATACTATACATTCGAGAAAATCCGAGCAGCAAACAACCCCGACTCCCCGTTCGAGTAGGCGACAAGCAAATCTTTTCCTTCTTTTTGTTTATTGAAAGATAGGAGCAATACAGACAACTAATGCTTCCTGTATTCAAAAATAAAGAATTTGTTTTATACTGCTGTCATTATGAGATAGCATATAATCATGATTGAACGAACGATCTATTATCGACCGAAAAATGCGTTTCGGATGCTCCAATTTTCTTATTTAGAGACTTTCACATTTACTATTGCTTCCTTTTGTTCTGTAGGTTAGGGTAAGCTCTTAAACATTAAATAGATATCGATTACGAAAGTAAAATTCGAATTACAGTATACTACTCCGATATGGTCAAGCGAACGCTATACAAGGAAAAAGCGGCTTGGATTCTAGCTGAGGAGAGGTGTAAATGCTTTGTGACCGCTAGTTTTGTAAGTGAATCCTTAGGAATATCTGGATATCGATCCAATCGATATCTATAGCGGCAATCCTACTTCTCGCCATCTCTTACAGGAAGGCATACTTCTTTGTAAGCAGGAGATTATGTCTCTCTCTTTCTCTCTCTGTCTCTGTCTCTCTCTGTTCGTTACAACAAGAAATGTCATGTACGAGCAGTTTTGCTTGATTGCAAACGGTCTTGTCGAATGAAATCTGTGTATTTATACACTTCACGGCTGAAACATAAAACGCAGTTAGAGTGTGGAGCCGTACAGACTGAACACTACACAAACACACTTAGAGCGAAGACTTATCTTCTATAGGCTTAGCGTGCAGACTAAATATTACACACACGTAAATGGAGCGAGGACTAGTCTTCTGTAGGCTTTGCAGTGCAGATTGAACACTACACACACGCAATTAGAACGAGGACTAACATTCTGATATACCTTTCTAGGCTTGGCGTGTTTCCTCTTGACGCTACACCCATTTCATATTATACTACACTTGGAACCCTAGCTTACACGTGCTGTCGCTGTATATATATGCTTTTGTCACTTTTGTCGTGATATTCCTTTGCACAGGTTTGAAACTGTCAGACTCAGTACGCATTTAAAGGCAGGCGGAATATTGTTCCATTGCGATCATTAGTTTGTGCTTGCACTTACATATAGGTAGACATTCCGGAGGCATACAATGTCTACCTTGACTACCCCGTTACGGGGTAGTGACCGGCAAGCATCTTACAATGTTCGCTGCGAGATTGATGAAGATGGAAAAAGGACACCCATTCGTAGCATGGATGACGGGACCATTACCACCCCCAAACGTACTAGCAGAGAACCTGTTGCTAAGGGAGACAATATAAAAGTTGTGGTACGAGTAAGACCTTTGCTGAGAAATGAGGTATATGAATATGTTTATAGAATACCATTTCACCAAGCTTAGGTTGGCCAGTAATGCGGTGAGAAGCTGGCGTATTGCACGATCTTACAATGACTGATGAGTATATCTACGTATATCCGTATGTGTACTTCAGTACTTGCATTAAACTAACTACCATACCGCCACTCTGTATTGTAACGTGCATAACGTATATAGTGCATAACGTATGACGACCATGTCTATGTAATGATCGCATGGTAAGCGAAAACTATTGATCCACTTTGGTACAAACTTATAATCTTAGCAGCCTTGACATCTCGACCAAATCATCGATCATGCCTGATTACCCAAGTGCAGGCTTTTTCTAATCTCCACATCTCAAGAACAACGGATATTTCATTCACATCATGCCCAATATTCTATTAGATCGCATTGGCACTAATATGTGCGAGCTCTTCTTGTAGTTGTACCTGCCGCACTAGCAAGTTCGTCTGTTATTTACTCTCGTGTCATATTACACTCGCACTCATGCGAACATTTCTTCTGTACCCGGCACGTATAGATCGCGGCTAAAGACGAGCTGTCATGGCGAACCACAGTCGATGCAATTGTGCAACGCCCTCACACCGAAGCCCGGAATAAGAACAAGGCCCTCGCGTCCTTTGCGTTTGGTATGTATGTGGGATGGCCTGTATCAATAGAATATATAATAGTATAATATTAACAATAGTGACATTCACTTTTAGTATTTGTGGAAGAAGTTTGCTTCTCTTTCATACACGTTTGTATGAAGTACTTATTTTGCGCAGACCATAAAGGTGCACAACAACCGGCCATGGTTTCGTATAATGTGTGATCTATTGTATTGCAGGGTTAAGTATACACTTTTTTTCGTCGAAATAGCATTCATTACCTTGATTATAATATACTTCTTCGTATTTAATACATACATACAGACAGAGTATACGATGGGCCCAACACACAAACCATATATGATGAGATCGGGGAAAGCATGATAACTGCAGCTATGGAAGGATATAATTGTATGTTAGGTGTGCGTAAATATATACGTCACATAAAATATACTGCAAATTAATTGTAAAGAACTGATTATGGCAGAATAGAGACACTTGCGTAGATACATACATAGGATCCCAATCAAAGGTATCGCAAGATCACATAAATACTACTACTCTGTATTCATTTGCGTACGTATACTTATATCTGCCGTAGCAACGATATTCGCATACGGAGAAACGAATTCGGGGAAGACATACACAATGAAAGGTATGATTACGCAAGGTTGTAACAAATTTTCCCTCGTCTCCACACTATGTCTAATGCCGAATGTGCTTACTATCATATACATATGTGCTTCTTAGCAATAGACGTATCCCGCTTCCCATCTACTGTTACAATACATGTACTACTAGAAGTCAATTGCTTGCACACGTCATATGTCCTCCTTTGCTGCAAAAATGTATCTTTGTACTCTTCTAATAGGCAACACCCAAGAGACAGGGTTTATCCCACAAGCCTTAAAAGATGTGTTTTCGTATATTGAAGAGTATCCTGGACGGGAGTACGTGCTCAGGTATTCACAAGTTTTCTTATGACTCTGTATGCCGTTGAGTCCTCCACAAAGCTTTAATTTGTCACAACAGAATTTTGGTCTACTTGTGTCATGCACTACTTTAAATATCTAATCAGAATTGGGAATTAGTAAAATTAATGTGATAGATTCCTTAACCGCGAGTTTTCTCTTTTCTACTCACACGATAGACTTTCATACATTGAGGTATACAACGAAGCTATCCATGATCTCCTGGACCCTGCAGCCACCAAGTTAGATATTGTTGAACATCCAGAGGTATGGTGTTTGCCCTATCCATCTTCATATGAAGTAATATCCAGTTGTAGACTTCGACAACCAATGATAAAGTTATAGATTGTGTGGACATTGCCTGACCACAACTTCTAACTGCACTTTTATCACGGAAGCTCCCATAGATGTATGTACGCACCTATTCCAGTGTTTCATATGTGTACTGAGATGTTCGTGTGATATTGTAAAGCGAATGTGTCCGTTTGTCGTTCTGAGATGTAAACGTATGTGTGATATGTTTTTCTACGTATGTATAAGGTACACAGAAATTAACATGCACAATGTACACCTTTTCGCGAAAACAGCGTGGGATTATTGTACAGGGTATAAAAGAACAAATAGTCACATCATTTGATCACGTGATGCCATTAATTGCTTCGGGCGAGGCACATCGTCACGTAGGCCGAACAAACTACAATTCTTTTAGCAGCAGAGCACACACCATCCTTCAACTTGTAAGTAACGAGAATATAGCCCCACCTTGATTATGACAATGTTGGTATTTCTTGCACTGACCCTGACGATTTGTCTGCATATATACTTTGGTGTGTAGAAAAGTAGTATCTGGTTCTTATCTGGCGACGGACGTTAAACTCTTTTTTCTGTTTCACATAATGATCAGATCATCGAAAGTCGTGAAGCTGGGACCACTCCTGCGTCGACGCCAATCGTCACGCCTAGCGATTCACCTATGCGAACACCCCCAAACGGCAGGTCTAATACGTCCTCAGGGTACGGTAGAAAAACAAAGACACCTGGTATGAGTGTATAGTGATTTTTCATGTTCAACCTAGGTACCCTCGTCATCTTTGAAATTCGTTTCTGAGTTGATATGTGAAAGGTACAAACCGCTCGCTTTAGATGTAAGATATTGCTTCATGTAATACGATTTCATTACCGGCATGTTGTGTTCAATACTTGCGAACAGCTCTCATATAAATTACACAGGAAGAGAAGTAATATACTGATACATTAACTTTTTTTGTGTACAACATTGTTCTTCCGTGGAAAACATCGTCTTCATCATGAGAAGTTAAAAGAAGTGGCGTACGCATATCAGTTTTGGTATGAAATATGTTGAGTCCTAGTTCTACTGTGTAATTAAATGTAGCACACTCGCACAGTACTGTGAAGGTGATGCAAAGTCACGGTTGATTTGATTTCATCAGTTCCAGTAGCTCATATAAATATATTGCTTCCTCACATCTGTTGCTACAATATGATATTATTATTATGCAGAATTTGATCGATTTGGCTGGATCAGAGAAAGCTGTGGATGATTTAAGTCGACTAAGAGAAGGGAAGTTTATCAATAAAAGTCTACTTACTCTCGGTACAGTCATCATGAAACTGAGTTCAGGCAACAGGTATGCGTGTGGTAGGTGTGTATGTAGGCGTGTGTTTATATCAGTAAGGTTATTCCAGTATATTTAGACATACAACACTATACAGGAAATTTCCTATTCCTTTAAATACCACGACTTCTATAATACATTGTTGCATCATCAACGTTTGTTCACTGGTTTCCTGCTTCCTCCGTGCTCCGTGTTTCTCTTTGCATCATAGTACGCACATCCCGTACAGAGATTCTAAGTTGACGCGATTGCTGCAAAACTCACTCACTGGCAACGCTAAAATTGCCATCATCACCACCATCAACCCCACAAAGGTACTACAATGCAAGTCCCTTTCTCACATTTCTATATCTAAACGCACTACTGCTTCACAGAACGTACAACTGGCATTGCGCACATGTATCATTTACTTCGCCTAGTATGCGTAAATTTTACAGTACAATGGTGATGCACTCCTCAATATAACTTCATAAATTCATCTTAACATTTGCTGAACTTAGTAATCATAAAATCGGTGGTAAACATTGAGATTGATATTATTTAATCAACCACAGAAATGCTTTGATGAGAGCAAAAAATCGTTGTTGTTCGCGCAAAGAGCAAAGAAAATCAAGACGGAGGCACAAATCAATTCGGTACGTATGGTGAGATGTTGAAGCTTCGTGGAAAATTCCAATCTCATATGACAATTCAAGCACAATAGTCGTCCCATGGTCACCCCTAACGTTATATATATATTAATTTCCCATAAATGCCAGCTCGATGATTCTATTCTGCAGCAATACAAGGACGAAATCAAAGTAAGTAATTTCTGCTTTCCGGATATAGATGACGAAGATAACAAAAGTCTATGCGAATGCAAATGCATAATGAGTGTTTGCAATTACATTGGTGCAGTGCTAGTACTCAAGTCACTGTACTATATCTAACAATTCAGGCACTGCAAATGAAATTGGAGCTATACGAACAAGGTAACCCACGTGTTCAGCAGTTGACGGAAGAGATTGCTAAACTTAAAAGCCAAGGAACACCAATGATTCAGGAACTAAAACAAAAGAATGAAGAGGTATGCTGTAGGTTGGTGTTGAGCGTAAACTGTGAGAATATTCAGTGTATCGAGTATTCAAGTACGTTCTGAAAAATCCCCGCATGTGCCACAAACATGCTGAATTCTGGTACACAGTCATACTTACATACACGAAAATTTGTATGAATACACTCGGTGGAAACGTATAAATACATATACTACATGTATTGTTAAACAATTAGCTTCAGAAGACAATGAGCGATCAAGGAGCGGTTATTCCTCTACTCCGCGAGCGCGTTGCCCAGCTTACCAAACAGATTCTATCTTCAACTCATCACACTGCGAGTCCTCATGCAGTTGGGGCAGCTGGGGCAAAACATTTTGTAAGATGTGTTATGTGTACTTGCTATATCTGGTGGCATGTATACGCATTTTATAAGCTTACATGCTATAAATTGGGATATAATTGAAATTTGACATACGTTTGCACACGCATGTTTACCTACTCCTTCTTATACTCATAATGTATTTCCTTTATTCAGGAGCTGCGCGATGAAGTGGATTCACACATGGCGAACATTCGTGACCAACGACACAATCTCTCGCATTCTCTAACTAACAGGAGTGACGCACTTGGGCTGGACTATGAGAGTACCGGCCAAGTAGAGGAAAGCATAGCGTTGATCCGCCTACAATCCGCGGACTCGCTTACGGTAATCATGTGGCCGTCGACATGCGCACATTTCTTTCATGCTCTTTTGCTAAAGTTACTTTTAACATTCTTAATTGTTACAGGACGTCGATCTTATCAAACAGATCGGGAGGAAGGACCTAGAGATAGAAAACATGAAAGCACAACTGCAGCAAGAGAAAAAAGATTATCAGCGTTTAGATCTGAAACTGCGTGAAGAGCAAACTGAGATACATCGATTAAACAAGTATTTGGCGGATTTAACGGATGTCTTGACGAAAAAAGTAAGTTTTCATGTAAGAGGACGCGCATGTACGCGTTCACCTTTCAATGGTACCGCTTATCATTCCAACCCTTTCCAGTATCTTAGTCAACAAATGTTATCCATTCATATATAAACTACCGCAACCGTTACCCTCCTTTTGCACGTCTCTATCTCCAGGGGATCAATTTATCACACGAAATTGCGCCATTCCGATTCCGTACGGAAAGCCTCTTGTCACTCTCCGACGATAGCTTGTAGCTCTGCCGACAGACGTGGGTATTCTCACAAGACAAAGGTGCTCTAAACGTTTATATCGACACATTCAAAGTTGCGATACAACAAAATGGATAATCCGCTTCTATCATGTCTGCAGTTTGTGTACTTCAGTGTATAAGATTTATACTTTTTGCACCAGAAATTTCTTTGCCCTATGATTGTCCAGACTGCCTAGTTGGGTATGCGAATGCATAGAAGTCAGCGGAATGCACGAGTATTGTAGTATGTGCATAGGTTAGCACACAACTGCACATTTGCTGTATACTTGCATGAATACAAACTATAAATACCGGGTAGGTATACAAATAACAATTATGTACGAAATGTTCTCTCTTGATGAGAGCTACTCACATTTTCTTGAGCAGAATGTTTACATAAATACATGTCCTCTGTACGTACATAGACAAGTATTCTTTGGTATTTTAACCTGCACACGTCGCTGAATCAAATATTATTTTAAAGTGCAGCGAAGTTACAAAGTCTCAAGTCGGAGAAAAATTTGTGAGTTTTCTCATGATTTATTGCGCAAATAGGTTCACGGCCACCCAAGTATCATACGGACTGTTATAATACCGCAATAAAGTAGCAATCCTTGCCTAATGCTATAAAAACATCTGAACTATAATTGTCAACGACCATGAGCAAGTGCATCATGAATAGTAAACATATTGCTACGAATAGAAAAAACGTTAACATGATTAACAATGGTTGTAGCTATATGAATGTGTCGATACCGTTATCTTGCTTGGGATTGCAAGTATTTCTGGTATTATAGTTGTTATATTCAGTTATAGCAGTGTTATCGTACGTAATTGTTGCTATTGTATTCAGTTGTAGAAAGGGATATTGTAATTGTTATACTCAGTTGTAGCATTCTTACTGTTGTTATATTCAGTTTATAGCAGTGTTGTGGTGAGTTATTGTAGTTGTTATATTCAGTTATAGTTTGTGCAATGGTTTCTCCATGAAATGCCACAGATTACGAGAAGTTCTGTCCTGTGGCAATGGGGTGTATCGATGTTCAATGATAAAGACTGCGTAAACCAATCAGGAAGTAAGTTATATTGATGATGCATAATGATTGATGTAAATCTAAGTAAAACCAGTAAAAACATTGGCCAAATATTTTGAATAATTATGTTAGCGAATCATAAGTAGCTCCAAGGTTGCCCAAGACAACAAACACACTTACGGCACTGTTGTTGTCAGTCCTATTTCTTAAATGGTGATATACGGGAATTCAGCTATGCGTTTATTGTTTTCCGTATTTTTCTTGTTCAGGAATGTATAGTTACCGATGGTTGTGGTTGTACGGAAACTGTTTATCATGCATGTACAGATATGACAATAATTCGTTTTCTGATACGTCCGTCGTTTATCATGTTTTGGTTTTTTTTTGTTTGTGTGTATATGTGTGTGTGTATTTGTGAGCAACTGAGCACTCAAGCAACGTCCGTAGTAATAATAGGGTAATGGTACTGGGCAACATGCAGTCCAGTCCGTACGTATGTATGCTTGTTATGTATTTGTGTATGTATACCTGTGACCAAAACAAACAATAAAAAATTTTAAAACTGGCTTCACGCACAGAGCTTTTCATACTTAGTAAGCATAAAACTTGTTTTGACAGTGCGCTGTCGTGCATCCCCTTCTCCCCCCCCTCCCCTTACAAACCACTTTCAATACGCACACCCGGTACGTGTCATTTGTACTCTGACCACCTACATAATAGATTAAACCAAATAGTTGTCATGACTCGGCTGAGGTAACCAAAACGTGGTTCCGTACATCCTGCTATTGGAAAAAACCCACCCTACACACACACCACCATAAGCCCCACACTTACGTAAACACCGTAAGTTATCTCTAAACTGATAGTTCATGTAAAGAGCAGACACGATGACTTCTGCTACTGTTCTACACGATAAGGTTGAAGGCCACACTAGTGATACAAAGGCTTCTATAAACTTGCCCGAGACAGAAAACCCTCATGTACATAAGTCCATAGCTGGTACTGTTGGTCCAACCTCATTATCGGCTGCTCTGAAGAACAGTTCCCTATTTGACGAGATAAGTTCGTCCTCACACTCAGACTCTACGGAAAGTTTGCCTGACACAAAGGATGAAAATGTACCTGGACAGAAAGCGAAACGTATACATATAGCAAAGAAAGATGATGTGAATGAGGTTAAGAAGGATATCCGAGAAGTTTCGTTTTCTGATCAAGAAGAGAGAGAAAACACCAAGTTGGAGAGTGAGAGGACAGATACCGATGTCGATGTTGAACAGGAGGTGGCGTCGACTACAAGCGGCGGAGGGGTTGTTCTAGTTAATGTAGACAAGCGATCTTTAATTTCTCCAAGCGGTGTGTAACTATATATAGATGTAGTTTTTGTACCTGTGTTCGGCTATATAGTTGATGATGGTTATTGTCTGAAAGAAAAGGAGTGTCAGATACATGTTTGATTGTATTGTTCGGTCGTTTTGGACCATTTTTCTTCAGTTGGGTATGGTAGGCACGGTTGCGTACTATGATGTGCTTGGCGGTTGTCCATAGGGTAGACGGCAGTAATATTCGATAGTCTTGGACGTTGGATTTTGTGCATACGTTTGTCGGAGGAGGACACATAATTGTATATGACAAATAACACCAGTATTGACCTTGCATGGTATACACACCCGTCTGTACAACTCGTAATGTCACATTTGCTAACAAATGACAAATCAAATCATCATAACATTAGGTACACTCAACCGTGAACTTTTTAAGGTCGTTGTACAGGATGCTCAAGAGGCCATCAGGAAAATTAAGGTATCGTTATCTTTTCTCCCTAAGCACACTCGCTCATCTGTAATGACTCGTTAAAGCCACTCATACCAAGATTAGGGTGCTTATGTTAAACACGTAGATGTAAGGGAGTGTACTTGGTTTGACTACGTTTCACACAAAATACAAAGTATTTATACTCTCCCGCGAACAAGTTACGAGAAAGCCTACACAACAACCTTCCTGCCATATCCTATTCCTCCTCACCATCCTCCCACAATCCTATTGCTTTATATATCTCGCATCCTCATCCTTAGCATCTTGTGCGCGTCTAAATTCTAAGTTATTTTCAAATTGAATTTGGTAGGTTGACATATTCCCGGACGCTGTAGAACAGGACGTTCCGGAAATTGAACATGGGCGGAAAATAAGAAAAGAGGATCGATTGCGAAGAAAAATGGATATTAATATGCTTTTGGGGGTAAGCAGGTGCCTGCCAGTCAAGCTCATATTCATATACTTGTATGATTGTATCTTGACGTATGCCCACATGTAGTATCCCATCTTTGCTCAAACAGCTCAAATTTCGATAATACTGCACGTATATCTTAAGACTATTGAATGCATATTCAATCATACTAACGTTTGTTCTTCCCATGCAACAGGTTGAAATCCAAGCCGCAAAGGACGATTCAATAACTTTGCGCAAAATGTTGTTCGAAGATGCGCATTTGGCTCAGAGACGCGATTTCTTTTGGTATGTATTCTGCGCGTAAATTTTAGTAAATATCTCTTCAAGGAAATATACGTTTGATCTTGTGTTTATTAAAGTATTCGAACATGAATTATAAAGGGTTCCTTCGTGAATATACTAGTAGGAATAACGTACAGAGTGAGATTGTGCTTTTTATATCTTATCATATTAACATCTTACACATAGGGGTTATACCCTTTTGCACTGGGCTGCGAAAATGAACAATGCCAAGGCAATCAGAGATTTATTGGCCGCCGGCGCAGATCCGAATGCACAATCACACGGAGTATGTTCAACAGCAGCACAATTGCGTTTCCAGTTAGCCGATTGCACGTCCGACTTACATGTACACTTGCATTTGTGTGTTTGGTGGGGGATAGTGTGAGGGTGACGATACCTCTTCACACTTTTTGAAACGTAATGTAGTGCTTGTTTTGTCTAAATTCTTCCCTCACACTATTCCCTCCACACCTCTATTGTCACTCGACAAATAGGGTCTTACACCTCTACACACGGCCGCTATGAATGGACATACGACAGCGATGCGGTTACTCTTGGAAGGTGGTGCAGATATTGAAAAGAAAAGCAATAGGTACGTACCAAGTACTGTATAGTTTCTATACCCGACTATTGCGCTGCTTATTGCCTTTCAGCGCATTCATGTACGTGAGTTATGTTTGTAAACGATAGCAAAATGACTCCAATAACGCTGCTTGCCTTGCGTATAAACAAAATATCCCATTTCAATCATAGTGGCGAGAAAGCCAGGGACGTGGCGACAGGTGATCCGCGATTCTTGTTGCAAAGCCGGTTGCAAACGTGGGATTATCAGGCCGTGAAGCAGGTCATCTCAAGTCTAAAGTCTCAGTACATGTGATCATAAAGCATCTTCAACAGCAAGGGAGACCAGTGATCTTCAATTCTCTTTTCACCGACATAATGATATGTCTACATTCATCTCACACTCGTGGGTCCGAGCTAGTAAGGTTATAAAATAGTTGACCGGCCCATGTACGTGCCCATATTTCAGTAGAACTACCAAATTAGGCCGACTTGTGCCTTGTTGGGATCTATTATGGATTGTAGCAGGAGCAGCAGCTTAAAAAATCAATATATAAATTTGAACTGAAGCGTAATTCAATGCAACTAATCTTTGCATGCGCAACTGCAGTTCGCCATGAAAACAGACATTAGTGATTAGCACCGTTTAACGTAATGTATTAGTTTGTAAATCTGATAGGATTTTTGAACGTAGTTGTATGTAAGGTTATGCTCTCTTAGAACATGTGAAGCCATACAGGTGAAATATCATATTACTCAAAGAAAGGGCAGCACATAAATACATATTAACAAGACATACATTGTATCCGCCGAATGAATACACATGGTAGTAACTTTAACTTGCCCTACATATACTACCCTCAACACGCACGTATGTGAGTGGGCCACACGTATGTCGGCATAGACTTACACTGGTGTTGTTGTGAAATTCCCTTCAGCCGTTGTGGACAATGGCGGAAGATGACTACAATCCTCTCGAGTGCATTCAGAGTTTTTTCCTGTTCAATGAAAAATTTGGTCCGCGTGAGGAGAATGAACAGGATAAAGTCCTTTTTTACTATCCTTCCTCCGAACGTTCGTGCAATCAGCTGGCGAACATAGGAGTATGCCAAGGAGCGATCCAGTTTGCACACACGTTTCACCCATCAGAGTATGTTTGGTTTCTGCAGGTTTTTGTTTGCGACGTAACGCTGCTGTTTGCTTTGTTATAGCTTAAGATTAGTTGACTCTTTTTCAAGAGCTAGCCATATCTTCTTGGTGTTCTTTTTGTTTATTAAATATGTCGTAGAAGCAAGTATGTTAGTACAATTATAAAGGATCGGGCTTGTAACTATCGAATGTAGTCATTGAACTCACCTGTCCACCTGACCCGCACACTTCGACTCACAATTTTCCCTCAACTGCTCATATCGCCTTCTCATACACATAAAGACCAGTGTCGTTCATGGAGACTGATCATGCACTAGTTGCGATCACCAGCCCCGAGCCGGGCTATTGGGTCGTGCTGTCGATACTTACATCAATTCCCCTCGCATCCACGTCCGGATATGAGAGTACGGACGGAAGCCCTTTGGGAGATACTGCTCATGAGAAAACTATATCGGAGACAGGGCCTATGGTTGTCAAGGGTGCTACTCGACCTATAGTTATGAAATTGATAAATGATGGGTTCGCCTTGTTCAGGTAACTTTTTCCGTATTCTATTCTAGTCATACCAATCCGTGTGTACAACCATTGGAAGATATATATTATGATGTAAGTAATGATGGAAGCACACATGGACAGGAATTTTCTGGCCGGTTGCATCTTGTGTTCACCTAAAAGCGAAAATATGAGTATAATCTAATTCAGTAGTTGGACTATAATGTTTAGCTACATTGAAAATGGCGTTGATGTTTTTTAACATTTCACTAGGTTATTACATGGTGATATGGAGGATATTTTCACTAACGAGGGTGTGGCGGGACTACGTGCTATACTACGGTCGTTTTTCATGCCGTACTTGGGTGCGATACGCTTGACGGACTCTTCCATTGCTAAAATCGTTTCTGGAATAGAGGTCAGTAAAGAAACATACGTTCTTTAAGTCCCATGCTGTGCTTGCGGATTTTAGAGAATAAATTACTATTGTGGGAATTTAAAAGCTCACGTAGTAAACCTACGCAATATCTGCATACTGTTTCCAAATTATACTTTCCTTATCGTAGACAATGAAGCTACATGCCCCGTTGTATATGGACTGCGTGACGTTGGTCAGCCAAATCGAATGTGTGTTTCCAGATGTAGCGGGCGTTATACTGATGTTTGAGGTTTGTCGTTGTTGACATTGTATGTTGATATGGCCTGTATGGTTATGTTACCCCCCTGTATTCCCAATGTAGCATACATGATGATTGACTCGTTCATGACATGTGTATCTGCAGTGATATCAGTGATATGAACACGACTTCATATGTTATGTATACCCATTGCTATTAGAAACACACGATGATAAGCTTGTTCATAAAATGTGTGTCTGTACCGATATGAATACGACTTCGTATATGGCGAATTTAGAACCGGCTCATCATCTCGAGCCTACCTGAAGAAGCAACACAACAGCTTTATCGCCTGTTGACGACCAACGAAGAAGGTATGCCGATGACAAATTCCCCCGATAGCTCGCGGACGTGGCGATACGTACTAGGTATGGTGTGTCAAGTACCTTTAACTTTTAAAGTTATATGATTGCTACAATATGGAAATACATAATGAATCTAACATTGTGACGTTGTGCGGCTTGCTTGTGTAGGCCCGTCCGATATAGCGTCTGATGATTCGGCTTTAACTCCACTTAAAGTATATATTAAAAAAGATGACACCGATGAAAATGGACACAGGAATGGTGTATCGACTTCAGAGTGTTCAAACGAAGAACTTTGGCTGATTGTATTGCAACGCAAGCACATGCGCATGGTATTACTAGTATCCGAGAACCTCGCATTTGACCGCGAGTTCTATCGTCTGTTATCGGCATGTGTAGAAAATTCGTTGGATGCACTCTCCACATTTGTGGCTAAACATTCAGTACCATCTAGTACTTCTTCAAACGGTTTATCCGCCGGCAAGTACTTTATTTACGACGAGGTATGGGTTCATTCATTTAAATACAAAACGAAATAGTCGTGCGAACGATGGAACGAGTGCGTACATGTTTTTATTTTCTGGTTACTTTGTCATTTATAGTTGTAGTTTCTAAATTGTTGTTTCAATTGAACAAGGACACTATGCATGTGGACAACACTCTGCCTGGCGTACACGCCAACAGTCGCTCCAATGCTACACGCAAGCTTTTTGGTAGACTGTCTAAAACCTTGCATGTTCTTTCCGATCTTGATGATATCTTGGGAACTACGGCGAGTGACGATTGTTCAAGTAAGCTTCACTCTTAGTAGCGTATTGTATTTATATTTTGTGTTAACTGATGTCCAAAATAGCGTGAGGCTCTAAGCAATGATTGCGCATTTTGTTTTATCTTTCATATCCAGTTTTCACGACTTTCACGTTGTGAAGTATATGCATATTCAATAGTCGTATAGCTGAATTACATGCAATCTAAATATCACACATACGCAACATTTCTATTTCATCTGGTCGTGTCTGCAAACTCATTGAAGGTATGAAAGAGATCCTGGTTACCGAGGATGAGCGGTGGATTGTCGCAAGAAAACAGGGTACACGGCGTCTCTTCATGACACCATACGACAGACGTCAAGGCACTCTAACACAAGCTTCGATGGAGGTCGACCGACTTTTGACAGAGAATGCTATGTCACTATAACATTACTACACACTTAACATTACTACGCCATGTTTGATCAAGGAGATACGAACTAATTGAGTTCTTGCTTTCTAAATCACGTGCTTAACAACACACGTGCCGAACAACACACGTGTCCAAGTATTTTGACTAGATCCGTGCTGTAAAGCAACATTCCAGTATCTCCATAAATCGACAATGTCCCGATTACCAAGCCAGCCAGAATACACTATAAAAAAATACTCTAGAGAATGTAAAGATTGATCCTTAGCGTTCTCATCATTAGACATGAAAGGAAAGCGAAGTAGACATAAAAGTGTGCCGTATTTTTTGTTGATAATCTGAAAGGGTATTAAGTGTTAGACTGCAGCGGTGTCCAACGAGGCGATATCGATCATCATGAACAGTGAGTGCACCATGGATTTTTAATATAAATCACACTTACGAAGTGATGTAAAATGAGACGAAAACAAGCAACAGTTTAGGTTGGTCTACATCATCTATGCGTAGGGTCGTTGTGCGAAATATTGTACATTATCTAAACAAATTAATTGCAGTATTCTACTAGTATTGCGTAAATATGAAAGCAGCGGAGTGAGCAGTACGAGAAGAATACCGTCACTCTTATTATTATTCCCATAAACGGAGTAAATGTAAAGTAACTGTTGTTCCTCCTGTAAGGTATTTTTGCTCACACCAACCACCTTATGGTATAAATAAAATAGTATGTAGCCTGGTTACAACATGGAATCAAGCATTCGAAAGACATCGGTTGGGTTACTTGAAAAATAGAAACAGGTTTATTGGACATCGCAAACAAGACAGAAAATCCTAGTGAGAGAGGCTTGACATGAATATTCTTGTACTTGTACGTTTACATATATATGTAGATGCAGTTCCGTAACAATATACACTGTGCACATAATTCTCGACATTCTAGCTTCTCAAACTAATTGTTATGAACATTATATTGTCCGTAAGCGAAGCTAGGCGGTGGTGTAAACTAGGGCTCATAGACTTGTAAGTCCAAACAAATTTAAATCAAAGTAACTTTATCAGAGCATACACCATTCAGTACTCGTTGTGTGAAGAACACATGACTTGTGTCAAAACGAATGATTGCTTCAATGTAAAACTATTAACACCCACAACAAAGACAGAGAAAAGAGGAAACTAGCAAGCAGTAGCAGCAGCACTCACTAGCAGCACTCACAGACTTGCAATATGTTTTGTTTATTTCATCTTTTAAGTTAGAAACGGTAATATCGAGATCAGAGAGAGTGGTATGTCGCTGGGGAGGCAAGTCTGTTTGGAACAGATTTAGGCATGTATGTTTTTTATTCTTGTTTTTATTCGTTGCTTTAGTGGGGGGAAGGGAGGGGGCAGTGGTGTTTTTTATTTCGCGTTTTATTTCGTTTTTTATTCCTGTTTGTTTTTTCTTCGTTTTCGCACTGAAAATTTATATACATATCCCGTCGTAAACCCCATGAGCCACTCTGATTGGGGCTGATAAGGAAGGCTTTGGCAATTCGTCCCGTACGATTGGAACGAACTCCAAAACGTTTGGTTATCATAGTGACCCAGCCGCAGGCCCGCAGTCCACAGTGCTCATCTAGACACAAAAGATTGTTTAATTTTATTCTTCATTATCGTCAACAAACAAACAGTCACTGTTGCTGTTCAACGTTCCCTGCACCCCACAACCTATTTAACTTCGTTTCCTCTTTGTTTGTACTTCAGAATGTTCGCGTAGTACCGACACTTCACAACAAAATATATACTAAATTTTTGGTACCAAAACTATCTATACTACTGACAACATGTGTGATGATGAAGTAGCCGCTTTGGTTGTGGACAATGGTTCAGGTATGTGCAAGGCCGGTTTCGCCGGTGACGATGCGCCCCGTGCCGTCTTCCCCTCTATTGTGGGGCGACCGCGCCACCAGGGAATTATGGTAGGCATGGGACAGAAGGACTCCTACGTCGGAGATGAAGCACAGTCCAAGCGTGGTATTCTTACCCTCAAGTATCCCATTGAACACGGTATCGTGACCAACTGGGACGATATGGAGAAGATCTGGCACCATACCTTCTACAACGAGTTGCGCGTTGCTCCCGAGGAGCACCCCGTTCTTTTAACTGAGGCACCAATGAACCCCAAGGCCAACAGAGAAAAGATGACCCAAATCATGTTTGAGACTTTCAACACTCCAGCCATGTACGTTGCCATACAGGCTGTGCTTTCTCTGTACGCCTCCGGACGTACCACTGGTATTGTGCTTGACTCTGGAGATGGTGTTTCACATACCGTTCCCATTTATGAAGGTTTCGCTCTCCCACACGCCATTCTTCGTCTTGATCTTGCCGGTCGCGATCTTACTGACCACATGATGAAGATTCTCACTGAACGGGGTTATTCCTTCACCACAACTGCCGAGCGTGAAATTGTTCGTGACATCAAGGAGAAGCTCGCATATGTTGCATTAGACTTTGAGCAGGAGATGCAAACTGCAGCACAGTCATCGTCGTTAGAAAAAAGTTATGAATTGCCTGATGGGCAAGTCATTACCATTGGGAACGAGCGATTCCGCTGCCCGGAGGCCCTTTTCCAACCTGCTTTCTTGGGTATGGAATCTCGCGGTATCCACGAGACCACTTACAATTCTATCATGAAGTGTGATGTTGATATCCGTAAAGACCTATATGCCAACACTGTGTTGTCTGGAGGAACTACCATGTTCCCCGGAATTGCTGATCGTATGCAAAAGGAGTTGACCGCTCTTGCTCCTTCCACCATGAAGATTAAGATCATCGCACCACGTAAGTTGTCAAGTCCTTTAAATATGTTTGTTTCCTTTGCTATGCATGCTTATACGAAATGCTATATCCGCTTAATCTTCAACTCACTCACTCTCATGTTTTCGTTTAATAACTATGCAGCGGAGCGAAAGTACTCTGTGTGGATTGGTGGATCCATCTTGGCTTCCCTCTCTACCTTCCAGCAAATGTGGATCTCCAAGGAGGAGTACGACGAGGCTGGTCCCTCTATCGTTCATCGCAAGTGTTTCTAAGTTATAAATGTTCTGATTTAAATTACACTGCGTGGTCAGCAAGATTTCTATCGAATGTTGACACTGTGTGTCTAATGCTTGACATGTTTCTCTCTTTTCACCACCGATAAGGTAAAGAATAAAACATCCAAATTAACAGAAAAGAGTACATATTCGTATGTTTCGTAGAACACCAAAAACAAGTATTTGGAATAGTACAGATGTTATTCTGTGGACCAGAGCGAACATTAGTGAGGAGGCCTTGGTTGTTCCAAGTCATTAATGTTTTGTCAAGACGGTTATTCGAATCCAATTTTCAATTCCTGAAAAGGAAGCTAGTACAATTTATATGTTTATATGTATCCTATATACACACGTAGGGCAACAGGTCTAGTGTAAGGGTGTTTTATATACACTAATGCAGGAAATACCCAAGGTAAATTAGTCGGATCCAATTTTTAATTATATGCTTATAGCGTAAATTCTTGAAATAGAAATTATTTGCTTGTATGTATCCTATATACATACGTGAAAACTATCCGGCGTTGTGTGAAGGTGGTGCAGGAAGTATCCATCGTAGCACGCTATATGGCGTACTCATAAGCTCGAACAAGAGATGATCGGTCGATGTTGAGTTTGTTCGTCCGAGTTTTATTTTCGACGTTGAGTTATTTTTCTGTTTTTGTTGAGTATATACATAATGCGCATATTTGGTGTGCATGGAAAGATGCGCTACAGACAAGGACTACATTATAAATTTAGCTAGAGCTAGTTTCAATTCATATAAAACATGGGCGCAAACGCGATCGCCGTGATGTCAATACCAAATCTAGCTCCATATTTGAGGACGCAGCTAGTCAGAGATAAAAAATTTCTTACTATCTCTCACAATCACTCATCGATGTTGGCCGTTGCCTACAAGTGTCTAGTACTATAGTTTGATTATCTTCGAGGCTGCTGTTGCTGGTGGTGTCGAATCCCAGGCTTTCAGTCGCACTGCTTTGGAATCCCGTAACGTACGTTATCTCTTCATTTGTACATATTGTTGGACTGGAGTGAGAGGTTGCGTCTCTAACAGTGTTAGAACAATCTGCAGTAATAAGCGCTCGACTTTCCTGCTGGCAAAGATCTTTCTTCAGTTGTCCGTGATCGATTCCAGCACCGTGATGATTGTGATTTCTCCGTCTGAACTGGTCGGGAATTTCGATCGATTCAAACATCACACCGCTTGTTGGCCATATAACTCCGACAGGTGTTGTATCAAAAGTAGTCATGTTTTCCAATCAAGATTGGTGTACAGAGTAGAGCGACGTGGGAGTAGGAGAACTACACACAGGGCACTTCCTTAGTCGGGTTCTGTAAGTATTGAGATTCGCCGGCGTTACTTGCTATGGATGGATGGATGTGTGTGTGTATGCATGTATGTATGTATGTGTGTATGTATATATGTTTCCATGTATGATGAAAGTGCGAGTAGTTCTTGAACACACTGTGCAGTCACTGTCCAGTAATGCCGTTATGCAGCGCTTAATGAGCACACGAGAGAGAAACTGAAAAGCCATTAAAACGAACGTAAAAAAGGGTTAGGCGGATGAAAGAAAAAAAAATGGGCCAGACATCGAGTTTCCCCGGAAGGGTGGATGGCTGGGGCGGCAACGCCATCGGGTGTAAAAAAAAACAAAAAACAAATAATTAAAACACATAAAAAACACACAAAAAAACAATCAAATGTATTTAAAAAAGAACACAAGCAAATGTAATTAAAAAAACAAACAAACAAAAGTAACTAAAAAAACACATGACAATTTAAATACAAAAATACCAAACAATTCAAGTAAAAAACACAAAACAATTTAATTTTAAAAAAAATCAGAAAAACTATTTAACTACAGAAGCCCAAAAAACACATCACACAAAAACACACACAAAAAAAAACAACATACAAGAAACAAGAAACACAAAAAACCCCCACTCAAAAAACCCCGCACAAGGTGAAAAAAATGGGAATTCAAAAAATATTTAATGTATATATAAGTTGCCCTCTGTCCCGTACGATGATTGGTGTCCGAAACATAAATTGATACGTTAGTAACAAAAAAAGTGTACACACACTTCAATCACTATCAAAGCAACACACGAGCTGAACACTTTTTAAGCACTCGCTTACTTATCTTTATTCATATCGAAAGCACAGTCTTGTTGTTGAGTATACGAAACCACTCCCTTCACTTATCTTCATTCGTATCGAAAGCACGTCTTGTTGTTGAAGATACGAACCGCGCACAGAAACACAAGAAGACACGTACACACACACACACACACACACACACACACACCTCACTTAGCATTCAAAACTTTGGCAGAGATACACAATTAATCATGGCTAGTGAAGTCCCTGCAACCACTTTCACTTGGCTGGTGAACATTTGGGCGTGCATTGTCGCGATTGGTTGGTTCTCTGTTAAGTTGAATTCTTGTGTTTAGCAGGCGTGAATATATATATATATATAAATATATTTATATGTTTGTACACCACTATACGACGAGAAGTAATTGTTTCATGTTCAGACTGCTCTATATCCTTTTATCTGCGAAGAAAACTGTGAATAACCGATTAATTTATGATTGGGGGGAACATGCGAAAGTGTAGCTAGCTGCAATAGCGACTATTTAGACCTTTGGTGTGTCGCTAATCATGTCATTTCCTCTTTCACTTTTTTGCAGCCATCTTTATTATCGGTATTATTGAGGCGGTTTCCATTGATGTCAACTGCATCATCGTTGGTGCTTTATTCATGTACGTACTACATTGAGTATTTGGAGGGTCGTTTGTTATATTGTTTTGAGCTTATTCTACGTCCAAAGTTCTGTATGCTCATTGAAATTTGTTCTCCATTTTTAGCATCTTCGGTTTTTGTATGATTGTGCTTGAGGCTCCATACATATGGAAGGTGTCTGGGCTAACGGAGAAGATCAATCGCCTTTTCCAACAGTTATGGATGAAGGCCGCTCTATACGCAGCGTAAGTCCTCAACCAGCCAAACTGCAATACTCACGTGCATGTGTTAGATGTTTATGTTCGCATCAGACTGTACGCGTTTTGCTGACAATTTTTATCTCCTCCATCCGTAAAAACAGGTTCCCATTTTTGGGATTCATCTGCTTTGGTGTTACCACTTTAGTTGGAATGATCTTGATATGGACAGTTGCTGCCTTGTACATCTCAATGTACTTGGCGTACCGCCGCGCATCACGCATGAATGCAATGGAAAACGCTATCCGCTTGCAAGGTATAGACCAAACAGCCCTGAATTCCGAATTTAGGCGCGTGTAATAAACATGCAAATTATACCCCACGGACTCGACATATTGTGAATAACCTAAATTTCTAATATATATATATATATATATATATTGATTATCTTGACCCCGATGGTCCGCAGGTTAGAACTCCCGAGGTCAATGTACAATTAATGTCAGATGAAAAACGGTCAAGGAATGTATCCCAGTGTGTATTGTCGTACTCCATACGGCCGTTTTCATCTCAGAACTTCTCGCTGAGGTGTAGTGACTCACACTTGGACAAAGAGAGTGCAGGGGTTCTTGGCCGTACGACAAACGCATGGTCACGAAAACAGGTGTTTTTGTAAATAGCTCACATCAGAAGTGTATGCAAAGCAGGTTGTTTGAGAACATTTCGTATTATAAAAACGCATATAGCCTCTAGCTCGTTCATTAAACAACACTTGTGTTAACTCGAAAGTTTATTTTTTAGAACGTTACTATTCTACCTTTGTGGTGACTTCATGTATCGTTGTTGTTTTATAAGCTTTTCGATGAAAGTTAATAAATAGTACGAGAAATGAAAAGTTGCAAAAGAAGCTAAAGATGAACGCTTCAATACCAAGACCTTCGACTTTGAAGTGATAGTAAAGATATGGTACAGATAGTACGAAGCTACTAATAAATTGAACTATCTGCAACTTTGTTATGTATTGTTTGAACCACGTATTCCACTTCATCGAGACGCAAAAGTAGTAATAATACATTAAGACATGTACGCCTGTGTTAAACATCATGCCGTAACTGCCGAAGGAAAATCTAAAATGAAAAACGTGCGTGAAGATTGTTAAATGAATCAGAGTAGTTTGAATCCATGAATTGAACACTAGTTCGGAATTTTTCTTTTTCGATACCTGTACTTTAGCCACAGCCAGACTTGGATGATAACAACTGAATGATGATACCAATGCAAAAAGATTGGCATTCGTCCTTTCATGCACAGGATTATAGTGTCAAATAGCTCATATAGTTTGCTGACTATAAGAAAGGCAAGATGGATAAATAAATTGCAAGTCTTTGTTAAGCGCGACTTGTTGTACAGTAGCATTAAGAACACTCGCTCGCTGGCATCTATATATATTTTGAGACAAACAACTTACTGTAGAATATATACATGTGGAAGAACATCAGATTCAATTCATGACGGTTCTTGTCATTGGATTGTGACACGGAGAGAGAAAAAGATGGCTGGGACAGATTAAAAACGTCAGGATTAGTGAGCTAAATTTATAAGTTTCGAGTGAGAAGGTAGGAGTGTATAAGTCTCCAACTGCAATGAACAACATCGAATACGGAAGTACCTGAAAATCAACCCGCGATGCGTTACCATTGTAAGTAACACGATAGATATCCACAACTATCCAGAAAAACATCAAAGCAGACCAAGCACAAAGAAACAAGTTGTGCATGGCAGAGACGTAATCCAATCTGTATGCTTCTTTTCTTCCCATCAGGAACGCTAATAGTACGTAAGATGACAGAAAGACAAAGACGGTATCGATAAACAGTATTTCCCTGCTTCTCAAGTAATATTGTTTGCACGTTTTGCTTCTGAATTATATCTTACAACAATTGTTATCTATCTTAATTACAAGGAAATGTGGAACTATATCAAATCCACTTCAAATCCACTCATTGTATGGTGAACTTTCTATGATTCAAGAAAGAACCATGAAGTATGGAACATTCGTTTCGTCGGTCATTTACGCTACCAAGAAAGTACCATGAAAACAAGTGCCAGTTGGGCATGCAAATACCCCATATCAGAAGAGTAGCCCAGTAAGTCAGCAACACGCCGAAGATGAACTTGAGTGATGTCAAAGGTGTCTCACCCTGAACCCACCTAAAATCTTCACCATAGTTCTCAAATAGGAAAGGCGTCCAAACGTTGTTGAACATACCCATCGTTTTACAGACTTGTACTACTTAATGAGAAAACAAAAACTTTACAACTTATTTGAACTTTGGGAGAGAGCGGGGAAGGATCTTACTATACGTGATTGATTTATAGTACGTTGTTTTTATTTGGATCGCCACCAAGTATGCGTGTGTGTGTATGTGTATGTGTATGTGTATGTGTGTGTATGTGTGTGTTTGTGTGTGTGTGTACGTGTGTACGTTTTGTATTTGACGCTATGCTTCCCGCGTTTTCGAGTTCTTAAAATAAAATGAAGGGCATCAGCGCTTACAGGCGAGAGAGTAAAACTGTATTTGTGCTGAGCTTTAACAGACACACACGTCTCGCACATGAGCTGCAAGTAAGTACACACACGCAGTATAAAGAACTTAAACTGGTCTATCACGAGCGGTAACAGTAGCAACTGGCAATAGGGAATACATCTAGTAGCAAGGTATAGTGATTTTTTGTGTTTCGTGGTCGATTTGTACTTGTACCCACTATAACCAGTTTTTTACTCGTGTTTCACATTTACTAGTGTTTCACATTTTGTATTTCACTTCTGTTTGTAACTTTAATGGGCTTTCTTTACAGAATGCTAGATACAGAGACGAACAGGAGTGACATCCACGGGCATTCCTTTTTTGATAGTGATGACGACAACGACTTTCCAGATGAGCTTTTGGGAGGTGAATTGGGTGTAAACAAACACGATAAACCGGATGCGGTATGGCTTTCCTATATTTCCTTGCACATATCAACTATATATATTTACAAGTTGGAAGCTAGTAATTCTGCTTTAATTGTGCATGACTCTTCTTTCTCAAACCTAATATACTATTTAGTCTACAGCCGACAAACGACCAAATGGTGAAACAAACTTCGACTTTATTGACGAGTTCGATTTTGTTGCGGACCCTGATTTGGATGAGCTAGACGGTCCACTAGGAGAGGACGATGGGGGTAAAGATAAAGCAGGTACACACATTTATGTTTTTAGGTGCACACGATGAGCAGAGTTGCTATAAGACGTAAGATATCTTTATACTTTACTACCTCAACACTCTTTTCCAGATGCGCCTTTGGACGGGAAAAAGAAGAGGCCCGCAGTCAAACGATTGAAAATGAATGAAGACTTGTAAGTCAAACTGATTGTGTTCGTATATTCGTTCATACCGAATTCTCGTAACCACTTTATATCTTTAAACACTGGTTGTCTTTTGGTAACAGGATCTTGAGCGAAAATGGCCTCCCATTACTATACAAGTGTGTCAAGGGCATCAAGTTTAGAGGCAAGGGATATGAGGTAAACATTGTAACTACCTCATTTACGTTTGGGCAGTTTCCATTATCTTTCTTGCCTACATGTATTTAATTAATTCCATGTTTGCATCATAGGCGGATGATCTGCGTAGTATAATATTGGCTTACGAGATGTGGGCCCACAAGCTTATGCCTGGTCTTCATTTTGACGATTTTTCTTCTCAGATAGAAAAAAAAGGGAGTACTGCCGTCAGAGTAAGTGAGAAAGTAGTGCACTCCTTTTGGTAATCCTGTTAGTGTGCGTCAATCAGTGCTTCACTCAATCCTTCAAGTTTCTGTCAATGTGCGATTGCAATAAACTTTTCTCATATTGTTCTACTTTCTTTTGTGAATCACAGCAAGTTATTAGTCGAATGAAGGAAGAATCGCAGACCTGGTGAGTGAGATGTTCTTTTGAATTGCCCCGATCGGCGTTCAATAGCATAATAAATTCATTTTGTTGGGTTTTGTGTTCGTCATAATCTTAAATGCGACTAGTACTTAAAAACAAATGTCATTTTGATTCTGCAATCTTGATTATCTGTTTTCACTCTTTGATTGCATTCAGTCCCAATGATGATATAGACGCATACGAAACAATGGGTGACAATGAGGCTGATGCTATTGATGCGGCGATGGCTGAAGAAGAAGAGGCTAGACGCAGAAACGGAACCAGTCATGCGTTCGATGATCTGGATGATATTGTATGAGCTGTTTTGTACTCACTCTGTCGGTTTTTACTATATTCCAGCATTTATCCAAATATTCGCATGTCATGCGATAGCACATATTGACATATTCTCTTCAACGTATTTTATTTTATATTTTACTGCAACGTACTGTTCAAGTCTTGGCAATTTACAGTAATCGTGTTTTCAATGTTCCTCTTACCTTCCTCCAGTTCTCAGCCGAGGTTGCTAGAAGTACAGCTGTCCCGCTAAATAAAACCAGTGCTCCGCCGATATCGCCAACTTTGATAAGGCGAATGACTGAGAACCGTGCTAAGGCTGTGGCCGCCAGGGAGAGAAAACGACAACGGGAAAGAGATGAAAATCAACAGAAACTACAGGAGCATGTTTCTGAAATTAGATATGAACAGGGCAAGTCCACTGTTGATACTACAGCTACATATGATGTAGCACCCACATCAATATTAGATGATTTGTAACATATTCAGGAGTGTGCATCTAAACCACTTGCACCTGAGGAAGAGTCGAGATAACTCTCTTTTGCACACAAAGGTATACAGAGCGGGGAACCATTGACAGAAGACAACAGACGATGTTAACGCTGCTCCGTCCTCCTATAATCTTAGCGAATATAGAAAATGGAGATTCGTGCCGCCAACAATCTCTGTGTGGAGGGTTATGGGTAGAGAAGTCTCAGTAGATTCAACGATGCTGGGCCAATTTTCTGGACTCCGTAAATCGGGTGACCATATTTTTTGGAAACTAGATGACTAGGGCCTATCGGCTACAGAGCCAGTGACTACCAATACTATGCATTAGGTATGCTATATCATGCCATGCCAGCATATAGCTTTCGCACGTGGATGCGAGTATAGATACTTGGAGCACAGCACGAAAAGAAGGATTTATGTGCTTCTTCTCACGTGAAGCCTTCTCACAAGACAACTGCTTACGTGGACAACGTCTGTGAACTCAGTTCTGATGCAATTAAGCCACTACACTCTTAGATGAGATATTAAACTTGCATTAGTTGTATATATGTTATTCAATGTGATCTTAGTGTTTCAAATTTTTCTTACCATGAATTCCAAATCCCACAAAATGGGCAATTATCAATTTTCTATTTGTATAACCAAATTATGTTCCAAGATTGGTTTAGTATAGCGCACCTCCCAAGATTTATATTCTCAATCTGCAGTACGAACGATAATTACGACCTCATGAATATTTAAACAGAGGTCATATCGTTGTCAATAAATAGTATGGTGTATCGTTTCATAGTCAAGCTAGTTAACAAATTCCTGGTTAGCTCATGTGCGTTATGCTCCTACAACACTTCTTGTAGGTACTTAACCCATCGTGTGTTCAATGGACCCAGTCTGTATGCATGAAAATACTTTTAATTTTGTTTTCGATTTTTATCCATATTTGTACAATGTGTCTGTCTATCTACTCGTCGATCTCATACAATCAGGATTTGATGTGAATTCAATCGTACCTAAATCTTATTGCGGGCATGTCGAACAAACCCACCTCTACCTCTTCCTCTACCTCTTCCACCACGCCCACCTCGTCCAGGACCTCCACCACGCCCACCCTGCAAATACGTAGTTGATCGACCAGTATCTACACGCTTTTCATCACCACCTTCGCGAGAGTCACTCTTGCGCTTTTCGCCGCGGTCGGTACTGGCATCCGCAAGAGTACCACGGGCGTTCTCACGCCCACCTTTGTTGCTACTGGAGTCTCTTCCACTTGTGGTTTCCACCTTGGGTTCTCTCTTTTTAAATAAGTCTATGGGATAATAAAGTTCGAGATATTAGTGGATGTGTGAATGACTATAAAAATTAGATCGTTTACATGTCAATAGTACATGCACTTAAAATATGAAACGACAAGTATCCTTAGTGAAAGATCTTTCACTTTTGATTGAGATCGTTCAACTGACAATAGGCTCAGCCGCGTTTAGTATACACCTGGTCCCAGGAGCTTGTGATTGTTGAAAATTCATTTTGTTTACTAGTGTTTGGACATAACGCCGAGTAACACTTGCATCCAACCAAGTAGATGTACATATATAAACCAACTAGTTTACACATACCAGCGGCAGGTTCTTCTCCGACCTCGCGTCTGTAGTATTCTGCGTCATCGACCTCATCGTCATATACAGTGCCATTTTCGGGTTTGCTTATATCAGTCTCCAAATCGGAATTGTCACTATCAGAATCCAGGTAATCAGAGGCGCCTCCGTCTGTTTCTCCTGTGGTATATAATGGAACAGTTGTCTGGAGTTGAGAACTTTTAAGATTTTTGGCAATGTGAAAGTGAGTAATATGTTCCTCTGCAAAATAGCAGATAATCCATCCACGTGCATTCACTAAAGCCGCAGTACGCAAGTTACATCTACCTTTAGCTTTTGTCTTGCGTGCTTCCTTTTCTTTTTGCTTTCTCTTAACGTTTTCCTCCTGTTCTCGTTTTCTCTGGGCACGAGTCTGCTTTTCTTTGGCAATCTTTTCTTTGAGTTCAGCCACCTCCTCGGGCGTTTTGCTAACATATTCGTGATGCACGACCTCCCCTTCGCAAAATCCTTGCTGAATCTTAATCAAGGACATGGCCATACGAGGCCCCAGCTGTAAATAATTATGAAAGAACACTGAATTAAGTATCTGCATTATATTAACTGTCACAATTAGACACTACGTTTTGCCTTTCGTTTCACCAGAGCAATGTTTGATTACACGGACAAGAGGTTGGATAAATTATACAAATAACAATTACACAGTGATACAAACGTGGTCTCTATATCAGTTTCATGGTACCAAAACTTACCAAATGTTGATAGTTTTGATATAAAGGACTATGTTTTAAACAACCATACAAACAGATATACCAAAGTAACAAACAAGCATACCTCCACAAGTTTTATAGAAGATTTATGATTTCGGGTGTTACCTACACCAGACATGTTCTGTGGAAGTGTAACCTCGGCGTCCTCATCCTCAAACTCACTGTCGGAAGCTGCACCATAACCGACTTGAGAAGTGACAAACTCGGATATATCACTGAGCTTACCTGTAAAAATGAGAAAATATGGAAATCAATATACGAACCTGTGACCGACTTTTGACATGTGCTGATAGTGCGGACATTGAGAACAGAAGTATTAGTAGAATATAAATAACGACTAGTGCTAGTCGTTTTCAGCACCAAGTTGTATGACAAACACAATAGTTTTCCAGCATACAAAATAAACTATCATATTATCTACAAAACATGACCACAATTATATTCCTTTACTACTTCTTTCAAGTAAGTTAACATCATATTGCCATAAATTCAACTTGAGTTGGCTTACACAGAACTAGTACCACACAGCACGTTAATGCTCATAAGTCACGTAACATGTACCATCAACGCAGTTGTATCGCTATAAAATGCAAGTGGCATGATAAACAACGAGAACAGAATACCTAGATTAGGGATTCGCGACTGAATAATCTTCTTGACTGATCGGGAAAGCCCAGTGGCCTGTACCGACACTCGGTAGTGTCGGAACTCGTACAGATTATTCTCTTCATCGTAGTTAATTAGCACACAACGTTTGACATCGTTTAGATTCAATCTCTGAATATCAAGGGCTGGGAACATATTCTGAAACAATGTTGACAAAAGCTTGTGGTGAAACTTCTCCTTAACAAAGTTATTTAGAATGAGGAGTGCCGCGTGACGGTTCTCAACGCTTAGTGATTTGGGCCTCTTTTGCATAGCAAGAATATCAGAGTGGAGTGCATACTCGGAGATACGGAAGGTTGCGGTGGGTCCTCTTGGCAGACGAGCCAACCTCATGTTAACACCAGATGTAGTCTGACCAAAGACCATGAAGTGCGACACACCCAGAGGTCCAGCCACCGCTACAAAATCCTTTATAACGTTATTCTTACGCACCTTAAGAGACGTTGCTGTATATGGTTCCATTACGGCGCGAACATCCTTCTCGAGCTGTTCAACAGGTGCAGCTACGGTGCCGGTGTGGATCACAAACGAGCGGGGAATGTTCTTCTCAGCCGCAATGACATGTGTGCGTTTTTTTTTTCTGTGCCCGGACTTCGCCATTATATAGATTATCTATATACAACACGTGTATGTACAGGTATATACCAATGTACTATCACGTTGTGCGTATGTGATGTGTAATGTGTTGTGTATGTGTAATGTGTGTAATTGTTATTATTATTGCATGTGGTGAGGCCGTTCCCTATGGACTCTGATGTGGTGCTGTGATAACGGTACACGTGCGGGCATACGGTTTACGTTTTTAAGGGGAAATTCGAGAGTTTACGTAATCGTGTCACCAGCTGCTGGTTGGGTTGCAAAATAGGTGTATGTTGTAAACACAATGGAAATGGTCGTATATGTATTCCACATGTGTGGGGGTCGGGGGAGGGGGTACCACGTAACCATCAATTTACGACACAAGAGTAGTTTACGACACGCGCAGGTGTGGCAGTCATGGTGCATGTGAGTGAAAGCTATTGCCCAACCCAACCCAACCCAACCCAACCCAATGAAGGTATACATACGTACACAAAGCACACTACGCTTATATAGAAGCCCACATAGAAGCAAACAGACACCATACACACACACACAAACAAACACGAACACACACACACACACACACACACACACACACACACACACAAATAGAATTTTGAATATGATGTCCGCACCAGGCACTGTGATATCCTGCGAGGATGAAGTCGTGTTTGCAAAAACTGTAAAGGAGCACCCCGGAGGTCTTACTCTCGTGAGTTTCTGGGCCCCATGGGCGAAAGCTAGTGTGTACATGAATGAAGTGCTGGAGACTGCTGCCAAGAAGTACCCTCATGTTACTATGATCAAGGTGGACGCAGAAGAGCTTAGTGATGTGTCGGAAGAATATGACATTAGCGCTGTACCAACTGTCGTGCTCTTGAAGAATAATAAGGTGTGTGTGTGTACCTGTGCACAGTCTGAGGTGAGTTTAATTTCTATTGTTGGTGTTCTTTCTTACATACCGCTTTGGGTGCAGTATGGGAGATTGTGTTCTTACTTTGATGATATATTCGTCCACATCGTATAAACTTTTATATATGTAGATATAGATGCGTTAATATTATATATATATATATATATATATATATATATATATATATATATATATATATGGATACCGTACATATGCATGATCACAGCACTATATACCTACAACCGCATATATATATGCATGCATATATGTATGTGAATATTTATATAACAATAAGTTTTCCCTGTTGTACTCAAAATGTTTGTAGGAATGTGACCGTTTACAAACGGCTGTTGCGAATGATTTGGTAAAAATGTTGGAAAAGCATAGTGCAGAAGTCACAGCGGCTGTTCCCAAGGCCGCCCCAGTGGCACCACAGGACTTGACCAAGCGTTTGGACAACTTAACCACTCAAGCGGAAGTCATGTTATTTATGAAAGGTACGTGTTTTGTTTGATAAGCAGTTGGCAACGTTTTCAAGTGTAATCAAATGTTGCATGTGTGCTGGTTAGGAGACTAGTGTATTAGAACGAACACTGGAAAGATTGATCTCACCCCTCTACTGCCTGTATGAATACTATGCGAAATGGTCTTGGATCTCGAGCACTTATATATACGCATGTATATGTATAACTGTCTCGCTTAATTAATGTTCACTACTCTGATTATCACTCATATCCAAGGCGATAGAGCTACACCTCGATGTGGATTTAGCCGTCAAACTATCGAGATTCTTGAAGCGCATAGTGTCGATTACTCCACTTTCGATATCCTTGAAGACAACGAAGTTAGACAGGGTATGTGTTGTTTATTGGAGTATTGTTTGATTGTAGATTATGTTATATTTATTGTCATGGGGCTATGTAGTGGTGTATTTAAGAACAGCTCTGCCGTTCAAATAGTAATGTGCGACTCCCTAACTTACATAAACGTCAACGCAATTCTTAAACCACAGGACTGAAAACGTACTCGGACTGGCCCACATTCCCTCAGCTGTACGTGAAGGGGGAGCTCGTGGGAGGACTCGATATCATTAAAGAGTTGATCGACAACGGTGATTTCGACGAGTTGGTACCAAAGAAAACTGCACCGGTTGATGCAACAACGCCTGCAAAGGTCGCGCGAACACCAGATTCATATGAGTATCTCAAGCCTATTATTAACAAAGCACCTGTTATGCTGTTTATGAAGGTATTGACTACATGTACAGATTATGTTTCGGTGTTGTTCTTGTTAAAATGCCAGTTGAAATGCACAATATAGGTTTGTTAAGTCGGATTATTTTCTGTTTCATTCGTACCTCACTTTTATCACAAGTCTTGGCAACTTGCACATACATACACCGTGCATAGTCGTTATTTTAATTTAGGGACACGAATTCATTTCCTAATCTCTTCCATACTTGTTTACAGGGTACCCCGGAATCACCCGAATGTGGCTTTAGCCGAAAGATCATTGCCCTTCTAGAAGGAGAGGGTATCATTTATGATTCTTTGAATATCCTAACTAATCCTGATGTACGCGCTGATCTTAAGGTGTTTTCTGACTGGCCTACATTTCCCCAGCTTTACGTCGACGGTGAACTCCTCGGTGGGCTCGATATAATTATTGTATGTCAGTATTTCTTTTTTCCGTCTCCTTTGTGTAACACATATTCTTGAACTGAACAAGGCATTTGATGGCCAAATAGTGACGTCATCTTTGAACGATTTATGGACTGTAAGATAATCTCAGATATTAATTGTATTTTTTTTGTCCGTATGAACTCTGTAGGAGATGAAAGAGAATGGAGATCTGCTTGATGCGATTCCTGAGGGTTCCATTAAACATTGATTTGAAATTGATTCAATCTTTACTTAAGGATGTATAAGAAGGTAGACCTAAAGGAACTCTACTATGGCGTACATCGTGGATTTCTAGTTCAATCGACCTAAGACGACTGAACGTGGTCTGTTAATCCAGAGTTGTGAAATAGTGACAAGCACACTCATGTATAGATATAATATCGCTTGCACGCGTGCATGCTCAGAAGACATTCAGCTCTTATGTACCGTCGCTTTAGGTGGGTTTGATGCTAGTTTAACGAGTTTATATGGTGTACAGTGTAGCCGCTTATACCGCGGCCAGTGAGCCGTGTTCACCTCGTTGCACGACCGTAAATGTAGTTGGTACGAAGCATTAAAACATGAGCACTCAGCTCTTGGGTGAATGACGTATTGTTAGAAACCTTCTTTGGAGCAATGTTTAATTTCAAAATATACTGTCGACTCTGAATGTGCATAAAAAATGCATTTTTTCCAACGTTTGGCTACGTCCTCGAGGTCACACCAAGCGCTGTTAAACAAAAAGCCGTAAGGCTTTGTATTGCAAACAATTAGAATTTCTATGAGTGATTGTAGTGTGGATGGCAATGTCGTGCATGATGCGATAGCGCACAATAAATAACGACATCGAGGCTTCTTTGCGCTGTTCGCAACATCATTCCACGCTAGGGGTTTGTGCAATCATACTGTTGTAAAACAGTAATTTGTTTTGCGCACGCAATGATAGAATGTAACATTGGCCCGGTGTGCACGTTGAAGTCTCGAAAGTCTACCGTAGAAGACCAACCAAATCTATTGTAAGACGACAGATATCCCCAATGTTTGCTACTTACACGACAACACAGATACGTACACAAACATAACACAGTCTCCCTTCTCGAGAGCCAGTGACCTTGTGACCTTGTTCTTCAGTTGCTACACAATGCACCAACGACGAAGAAAGAAGCCTTCTATGCCAAACACCCCGCAACGTGTTACAATGAGTACCAACGCAATATTTGATCTGGCCTCTCCAGCATGTCGGTGGTTACATTCATGCCATGAGTGCACATACGGAGAAGTTGCATGTCGTGTGTGGTCTTGTGTGGTGTATGCAATGCGTCGCCTCTATCGATAGCAAATAGTAAGTCAAAATACATCCATGTTCCGAAATATAACGCCCGTTATACAGATTCGTTGTGCCATTCCACCAACTAGCTACCTGTGCCACCCAATATGTAAGTTAATGTTGTTTCACGTTCCAATATAATACCCGTTATATATCCGTTGGGTCAACTCCCTGTGCATGGTTCTCAGAAAAGAGTATCGCAATACACACAGGCACACAACACCTATACACACACACACACACACATACACACGCATACACACATACACACATACCACCTCTCCAATTATAGATCACACACAAACCTAGCCTACCTTCTCACTACATACACACGTTAGTATAATACATACAC
Organism: Creolimax fragrantissima; assembly: GCA_033442365.1. NCBI lineage: Eukaryota > Ichthyosporea > Ichthyophonida > Creolimax > Creolimax fragrantissima. The sequence goes on from JAWQFL010000007.1 coordinate 788,114, forward strand.
ACGTTCGTATAATCATGCTGGGAGAGAGTCGCATATGACACGAAGTCTAATAGGCAAGTTCAGCCACGGATTCAGTGGTTTTCAACATTCACATCCATCCTACAGTCATAGCGAACAAGTTTCGTCCTCCTCACTACATATCTGCATAGAACCCAGTTTATAAACAGATACTATACGTACTGAATAATATACGGTTGTGTGCATTCTAAAAATACCATACATATTTGTACATTAGTACTGAGTACATACGTTTCAACGTTATGCCTCACTCACTGTTGGATGCAGTTATTAAAGGAGACTGCGTAGCAATTAAATCCTTCATTGATGGTGGCGAGGACGTCAATATTCCGGACACATTCAATCGAACGTATCTACATTGGGCTTCTCAGGTTAGTGGCACATGCAAATACACTGGCAAACTCACATCGGAATCACGCACAATACTGATATTTTGAACAATACTACGTCAAGTTTCCTTGACGCGTCCTCTTCGGATGGGATGAACGCTAGTATAAAACAGAGCACTCCTCGAGATTACGTATAAGGTTGTATATATGCACTTATGTGTAGTTGGACTTTATAGCATTATCATACACGAACAGCTCTGTCCAACCTTTATTGAAACGTTAGACGGAAACGCACTGGGTACACGCTGTGAAATAGGTATACACATATATAACGTGGAATATTATTAGATACACAAAATCATCATCGAGTAAGTTAGTGTAAACAAAATAGCGCGGTAGATTTGAATTTTTGTGCAGTGCACTCACCAGGCCAACGGTGAATTTGTGGAACTATCGTCTGTGTATATTTGATAATTTTACAGTCATGTTGCATATAAAATACCTGTAAAGACACAACCCTCTCCATCGTACTAAGTTGCATGGAATTTGCTACGTAACACACTTGGTACTATTAGGGTGGAGATAACGAAGTTGTATCACAGCTCCTTGCTGCCGGCGCGTTGAGTAATGTGCGCACAAACATGGGCTTATTGCCTCTACACAACGCTGTGCGCTGTGGACATGTAGGTATTACAAGATTGCTTGTAGAAGCTGGGTCCAAGCTAGACCGGTCAGATCTTCCTTTTGATCAGATGACTTTGCATTGGGCTGCCCGCCTAGGTTCGGTTGAACTTGTAAAGATTTTATGCGAACGTGCTGGTGCTGATCCCTCACAGTTAGATAGAGTATGTGTGTACGTGCTACCAAGAAATGGTTGTTAAAGGGCTAAACACAAGAACTAATTGAAGTTGAACGGACATTCTGTTGTACTTTCTAGCCGTTGACCTTGAAGTTGCGCTCACCTCCGTTTGCTAGTTGAATTTTCACTTAGTACGCATCGGTATTAGTCTTGTTTGCTTCATTTATGCACGAAAGTGATTTTGTTTGGTGTTCGGGCATCTGTGTATATAGGTACTTATGGAGGTATGAGATACAGCGTAAGCTGGTGGGCATCTGTTTTACTTTGTACAGTGTAACTCATTCAAGTATCATTGCTAATATCTTTATGTGCAGAGTGGAACAAGTTGTGGTGATGTTGCACGAAAGTTTGGGCATCGAAAGCTCGCGAATGTTCTAGATCGAATGAACGGAAAAGAGGTAATATGACTTGAAAGGTTTTCATGTACAAGTACAGTAATATTTAACGACCGAAGTATAATCAGAATATTAATCCAACAGTATTAGCTGTGTATTTTAATGCCTATATAGAATCTGATTTTGTGTTTATTGATTTATTTATAGGTGCATTCTGACATCGAAGAAGACATCAAGATTGGCACTCAGAAAGGCCATAATGTAGCAAGCACAAATGAAGGTTATACGACACCCTCACCAAATTCCTTGCTAGGACCTATACAGGTAGCCACTAAACATACAGCAAATCTCAATGGAGATGCAGTGGATAAAAAGGAAAAGATTCCTCGCCAAAGGAAGTATGTATATATTTGCGTATATGTATGTTGCTGTTGTTGTAGTGTGGAACTCGCTGTGCAGTTACGAAGAAGCACAGCGAATTCTATTGCAAGTAGTTGTCCTTGCCAGTTATATGTGCTTGCCTTGTTTTTTGTATGTTACTGTGAAGTCATGTTGACAATATGAATTGTAACCCACAACGCACATACAAGCCTCTGAAGGCGGCGCACACTAAAGAAGTTTGTGTGGAGTCAGTATTTCTAGCAAACATGCGTATCGGAAAATAAAAGAGTACATATCTATACATACATGCTCGTTGAGCGAGTGTTTACAATACAGAAGTGCACACCAGTGCATTGGGAGCTTCGTAACAATTTCCTAGCATCACATAATCACAGTATTTACTAGTTTTTAATGGCGCTACTAGTTGCGTCAATAGAGACATGTTTATTTATGCCATATATATATATTGACGTGTTTGTATTCGTCTGTTCGCTCGTTGGGCGGTAGGGTGGTTATTGCATACCGAACTATTAACGTTTACATATATTCGTTGGATGTTGATCGTATAGCAATGTGGCACTCAATAATGTCAATAACTGATATAACAGGACCAAACGAAAGAATGATGACAGTGATTTGGACGACAAGATGAAACCGAAGAAGCGCTCGAGAAAACTTAAGACCACAACCTCGCCTGACCCCATTCCGAACCACGCACGCGGTGATAAGCAATCGAAAAGTGCAAATCCAAAACGTAAACCACGCCAGCGTCCTAGTGCTGGCAGTCATCATAACCCAGCTGGCCGTAAAATGAGTAGTAATGCTTCGCTGGAAGCAAATGGACCTGAGTCAACTAAAAAGACACCTCAGATGTATGACTATGATCTTTTGTTTGGAGGAGGAGATAACGCCGATAAGACCACTTTCTCATTGAAAATACCAAAACGTAAAAATTAACCTTCGTACATATCGACTTGTAACAAAGAATCTCATACTTACCTTACTGTTTGCAGTCAATAAAATTTGTACATCTATGTCTCTGAATTTTAGTGTCACGGGAAAACTCTGAGAATATAAACACGAGCATTTTGTTGACGGTTTAATTTACTCGTAACAGTCGTTCAGGTGTATCTCGTCGACAATCAGTCAACGCTATTCCCTTCGAGCATTACATTGCCTTGGTTAAATATTTCACTATGATAAACAACAGTACTCACGTCCTGTATATATCTGTTACGCATTCCAGCATACATGCGCAAACTATATAATTCGACCTTCATGTAGCTGACATGTATTTATCATCGGGAAATATTCTAAAATATGTTCGGGAGTGGTCGGCCTTTGCCCTTCTTCCCTGTTACGCCATTTACCCTAGAATTAGGAGGTACTCGTTTCTTTTGCATCGGCATAGGTGCCTCGTCACTGGAATCAACGATATCTGTGTTGTGAGGAGGTAATAGTGCACTCCTATGAGCATACAAAGTGGAAGATTGCGGAAAATATTTGAATATAAAACACTCAATGGTCCATACCAATCACTGTGGAACCTCCATTGACGCTTCTGTGCGCTTCGTATGATGGATCATCATAGTCACTCATGTCATCGTCGACATCAACTGGGTCGTTAACATCGTACTCTGGATTTCTTGGTGTGTTTGCAGCTGCACGTTTCAGTTTACTGTTGTTTGAGTGCGTCGTTGCATTTTGTTAAGTTTATGGTATATATCGTGTTTGCGTACATACGATAAATAAGTATGGGCAGCAAATAGATGTTTGTGTATGACTGTGTCGCATTGTGTCACTGCCAAGTACGAATGGATATGCCATCAATGACTACATACGCATCAAGCAAGTTTCGGTTTCGCTGCGAAATATTACAAAGTTTAGCACATCCAAATCGGCATGTATGAGTTTGATGCTGTTACACAACATGCATTCTAATATGGTATTGATCAACAATACCTTCTCGGCTCAAGAGGATCAGCTGCTTTTCTTTTGTTCCCAGCTACATTGACGGCGACATACAGCATATAGCAAACACGAGGCAACAGGAGAAGAATTGGCTTAGATTTCGATTCAAATTCCCCAATGTACAGCTGAGCTAGCGAGCAGAACTAGACTGGCACGTCACAATTTAAACAACAACTGAACAAAACTCTTTTTCTAGCTGGAACTGGCTGGATCGATAGGGCAACTATTCTTACTAGGTTTCTTGTACAACACCCGAGTAAGCACACAGAATACGCATGCCAAATATTTGCGTCCCTATCGTTACTAGAATCCACAGCCTGATGGCCCCAAACCAGAAAATTTCCATTATGCCATTATGCTCACTGCAAGTACACGAAACACACCTGGAGCTGCAATATTCGGAAGTTTAGACTGTTTCGCAGAGATTCGGTCTACACCCGCACGAGGGGTGCCACTACGCCCTATACATACATGTACAAAAAAGAAATTACTTGAACGAGATTTGAGAAGACAATCGAAAAGGGATAGTATATGTATGTATGTATAAACAAAAAAAGGAGAATATCGACAGGTAATATAAAAGGGTACCGTACCCTTTAGATAGCGCTTTTAAGAAGTGAGTATATACATGAGAATTATATTTTGTGCATGAGTACGTGCAGTTTATGTGTATACACATCAATATGTGTACGTAGACGAGCACTTGAGCGTTTTATGTACCTCTTGCTCTCTTAGATGCACCTCTTGTACTTGTACAACCACGTGCGGATGAAGTGCCTGTAGGTACATCTGAGAACTCATTCTCGTCGTCGTCGTAAGTCGTTCTACGATATTTCGAAAAATCTACATTCGTAAGATAAAACGTTGGTCGCATGTAAACAACTAGTCAAAACAAGCGCTTTCTATGATCGAATTCTCATTTGCACGTTGCGATATTACACAAGCACAAATCTAAAGATAACGATACAACAAACAACTTTCCATATTTCCATTCAGATATACCTTCAACGTTAGCCTCCTGTAGATTATTCTTACAAGCCTTGCTGTATTCTTGTTTACAATAATCTATCGTTTCTTTAATCGCATCCTGTTGTGTGTCAGAAAGGGCAAGGAATGAGGTCAGGCTAGGGAAGAGTAATGTTACATTCGCTTCAAAATTCAAACGTTTGAAACAATTGAACTACGGAGGAAGACCATGTGATTATTCCCGTTACACACATGTACAGTTTTTGCAGGACTCACTACTTGCATGCAGTACACGTTGTATGTTGGTCATATTTGACGGCGTACATACACACAGTGCGAGCGAATACCAATCTCCTATAGCCACACTATGGTACACACCCTGCTATCCTTCTCCACGAATTCTCTAATCGCATTGACCATAACTGCAGTTCGAATCGCCACGGCAGGCTCTTTCCCATCAGTGCTGCCATCACGTATTTGCTCTTCTCTGGCTTTCATTTCATCCTCCAACAAGTCTAACACCTACGTAATATTGTACACAGTGCACATTTATCGAAATATATATATGTGGTATACGCAATCAAGTAATAAACGAAGGGGTTCTTATGATTGTGTTTAAGTTTTGCTGATTCACGTCAACCCTACACTGAAACACAACACTGTGTTATTTATGATGAATGTCAGCCAGTATATATTCTTCATCCATCGCGAAGTTATATGATATAAATGACAGCTAAAAGCATTATATACTCTTGAATGCATTTGCTACACGATTTTTTATGTATAAAATATGTATTGGCACATGTTGCTTGTACGCTTACATATACGTATATATTCATATTAGAACAACATGTTTTTCTGCGTATGTTAATGGCCATATATCACTTATTCAAACACAGCCAATAGGAACATACAGATTTCTTAGCCATGATTGTTTCCGTCTCCACATTGGTATCCTGTGCGTCAAGTACCACCTTCTATCATGATATCAGTGTGGGGGTGTAATTTGTCAGTGAATACAAAAATTATAACTGAACTTGGGAATATGGATACACTCACAACATACGCTCATTTCCGATTTGTTCTTGACGCGTTGAAACGACAAGATATTCTGGGGGTTGGCAACCGTATCATCAAAACTCTGACCGAACCTGGGAATATTTATAGGACTGAACTCGCTAGAGTGCTTAACCTACAAAGCAGTATTATAACAAGGAGCAATTAGGGAAGCTGTGGAATGCATACGAACTAGCAACAATTACATAACAGCGCCAATATATGCATATCCAAATATATATCGCCAACAATTTTGTGCCAATCTGCTAGTGCTTAGGCGAAACATAGGACTCAGGTTTTCATTTTGAGATATCATGAACAAAAACTGATATGATTGTAGTATGTATATAAATTGAAACGTACTAGTTACTATACTAAATTTCATAATCTAAATACACACAAAGACATCATACAAATCACATGTCGTCAGTAACAAAGAACAGTACCATGTAATCAATAAGTTCTTATAAAATCATGTTTCACACAAGGACATATCACATACATAAATGTGCACCAAGAAACACGTATAGACAAACTAACACAGTACTCAATAAGTTCTTATAAAATCATGTTTCGCACAAGGACATATCACATACATAAATATGCACCAAGAAACACGTATAGACAAACTATCACACGTAAAAATAGGCTTGTGCATACACAAAAAGGTGATAATTCGTGCTGGATCCGAAAGATATTTTCCAGCGAACATATGTTAGGCTATGAATTTGGAGTGTTATCACCGTAGATACACATATATACACATACACATGGATACATGCAAACAATGTGTGCATCAATGTGCACTACCATAACTGTGTTTTGCGTTTTCGTACAAAACTAGTATTGGATCTTTTTTCGTGAAAGGAAACAAAGAGGCATTTTGAGCTACAAGAAGTATAATCCTGAGATTCATTGGTTCTGCTTGACAAGATCAAGGTGGCCAATTCCTAAATGTCTACACGCCCGCATATATACTAAATACATTATTCGCTCGTGTACACATAGACAAATACTCAAATTTGTACATACCTTGAGTCGAATCAAGGGCTTAAATTTGATAGGGTTCGGTCGTTCATTTCCTGCCTCCTCTTCGACATCAATTCTGTTTTGTGCTATCATAGCCGTAACTTCCTCGACTAACACTCGCTCCACTGCTTTAGAATCTCTTTGTGGTATGTTCATTTCGTTGAGATCTATCATCTTCAAGCGTAGAGGTCTAACGGTCTTGAGTGGTATTGGAGTTAAACTGAACTACATGTCCAATAACGCACGAGCGAGTAGGGCATGAGTGTAATTGAACAAAAATATGTCTAGTGTACTTACTCTGTCAAGTACCAAGGGAGGAGGGGAGAGTTGATTCATAAGTATCTATTAAGTCTTGATTGAACATTGAACACATGTGTAGATGCTATTATCAAAAAGAGCAATACTGCGTTTGTGAATAAGTGGGCGTGTTTTCGTACACTGCTACTGCACGTTCGCAAAGCTACCAGCTTGAATACCATTTGGTAGGCAATCTTTGCTATTGCGGCTGAGCCTCCCAAATGTGAGACTTAAATCCAGGTAATAAACTGTACAAACATTTAAATGAACATAACTACAGTACAAACGAACTCGAAAGTACTGAACATCAGGAAATTGTCACGCTTGACATACATAGTGCTAGTATCTAGGTTCATAGTTCAACCACGTGCTCGAACTGCCTTGCACACATAGACGATAGTATGTACCCTTGAGAGAATACATATTTCTAGTTATTCTTGGCCTTAGAATTTGATACTTATGAAGTCGTACACATAATACACGTACGCAGAATCGCATACACACACAAATAAGCTAAGGAATGAACGCATCAAAAGAAAGACATAGCATGTACAAACCTTTGGCTTTACGTCGCCTGGGTGTATTGCAATCTCTAGCAAACCAACGTTTTTTGGTATTGTCTCAGCCTCACACAGAGATGTAATAACAGAGCTTCCAGGCTGGTATATATATGTTTTCTGGTCATTACCACCCAAAACAGGGTCTTTCATACATTCGTGCTCGTGGCCCCAAACGACAAGGTCAAGAAAGGGTGGGATGACGTTTTCAGGTATGTAGTTCTTTGCCGCGTGGCGCACTCTGTATGTAAGGATATACATACATCGATATATATGTGCGTTTGATGTACAGGATGGGGTAAAATCGTGTATTTCGCTGATCGATACTGTATTCATGTATCTCGTGCACTATACGATGATGTTCCTATTGTGTGCATTATTCAAAGTAAACACTCACAGCCATTTAATAAAATATTCGAATAAGAAAAAATCGATATAACATGTGTATGGAGACCGTTAGTGAGGTAAATGGTGAACCACTGGCGATACCATCAAGCAATACAAACGTGCACATATTCGTAGGTGTACACTTCTTTGCCAACAAGCAGATAGACAGACGAATAGATTGATTGCATGCATGTATTCACATTCATGTTTCATTACTGTTCATATTATACTACTGTTCATATTACAGTGTTCATTCAATGTGTGAGCGTTAATAAATGTGTTGTGCGCAGAGTATACCTGTTCTGGTGCAGCACGAAGAGATTAAATGCGTTATCTTTGAAGTCAGCAGCGATTTCAAACTTGACCTTTTGAGCTTCAAATGTGCGAAACAACCGATCATCTTTAATACTACCAAGTCCGTACAATGCCAGTTTCGTATTGCCCTTTTCCAACAGAATGGGAGAGATGGTGATATCTTCGACGCTACAACAAAAGATGTGCATCATGTGTGAATGAAAAGAGTGTATATGCTGCTGTATGAGGGCCTGAGGAAGATAACAAACGCGAGAAATATGTTGATATATTTATCCCATCATCAGAGTTGATTCTTTCTACTAGGGCAATCAAAATAGCTGTACCATCGAGACTGTGATTACTGGTGATATGATCAGGTACAAACAAAGTTCTTGTTCCACGTTCATAACACATACAAAACGGACCCAGCATCTTCAGTCGCAATGAGAACAGACAACATCTACATATCACACTCATTCATACCCTCACATGCACAATGTCATACCTTTTCTGTTTACCAAAATAATTAATAGATGACGTGGCCTCCAATAGATCAAGAGGGGCAAGGTGGCCACGCCCAACAGGATCATCGTGATTACCATGAACGCTAAATACAGGCATAGCTATGTTGATATTCGGGTCCATATAGTTGAATGGTTTTTCTCTGTGCAATTTAATATATATATATATATATACTTAGGTGTGTGTGTGTGTGTGTGTGTGTGTGTGTGGTTGTGCATGCATGCGTGTTCGAGAAAGATCCAGATGACACACCCGCCTGCCCCGGTCGCCATAGTTCTAATTTGAATCGGGTTATCACCAAAACAGTATTTTTTTAGCAAAGAAGCGACGTCGTACAGCACTTTACGTGGTGGATTGTTCTCGTGAAACAGATCACCTCCCAGTAAAATAAAGTCGACCTTTTAGGTGGTGAGGAAGGGATGGAAGAGTTTGGTTGTTAACACTATACATCTAGCCTGTATACATGTATATTATCTTCCTGTTGAAGCCATAGCTGACTACTAGTTTGTGTACTTTGTACATATATGTTGGCTGATTTTTCGCGTGGGAAATATGTTGCTTTTAACTAGGGAATGTAGGTTTTCTTTGTTCTCCATCCTCCAAAAATTGAACCATCTGGCACAATAGCATTAATATGATAATATATATATAGTGTAATAAGGCAGATTTCTAGTGGTATTATGTGTGGACACTTCCGTACCTACGTATACCGTAACAACAAATTCTACAACGACCCTCACATGCAAGATTATGTAAATTATTACTTCTTACCTTTAGCTTCACGGCATTAATCAAAATTTCTTCGAACGTATTGAGAGCATCCTTACCACGTTCACGGTCGTCATACTTATAGCCAATGTGGTTATCTGTGGCGACAAGGATGCTTATCCTGTCCTCTTTGGCGGGATAGTGAGCCATGGCCTTTACACACGTACACAAGTGTTTTAATCTATCCTATGGAGGCATACACATTCGTGTGTGTGTGTGTGTGTGTGTGTGTGTGTGTGTGTGTGTGTGTGTGTGTGTGTGTGTGTGTGTGTGTGTGTGTGTGTGTGTGTGTGTGTGTGTGTGCGTGTGTTTCGTTTGTTTGAAGTCCATGTTTGTGTCAATCTTGGAAGCCCGCCAAAAAATTAGTGATGACCAAGGGATAAGTACATCAATAAAGGGCTATACGGTTTTAAAAAACGTCGCTGGATTCCCAGGGAGACTTTGTTCCATTAGCATAGGTTTAGTGGCGGTATGGGCAATGATAAACGTAAGGAATAAATACCCGTACTCATATTAATCGGCTGAACACGCCATCGTTGGCAAAATCATGGCATCTGTTTACTTAATAGAATAGAGTGCAAACGCATGCATTGCACACACAGTACACACACGACTAGGCATACGTACAAACTACACATACATACATACATACATACATACATACATACATACATACATACATACATACATACATACGTACAATCACAACTTACCATCATCTATGAGTGTATCTTGTGTTGTATAGTATAGTATAAATCGTATGCTCGAACAGTGCTTTCGTAGTCGCACACGTGGCCAAGAGATCTTCGGTGTTAAAGACAGTGTTAGCTCTAGTCACTTCGTTTACAAACGATCTGATAACAAGGTACGTACTGTAGTATACCCCTTTTGTGCGTTGCTTTTGTATCTCCATAATGGAGCAACAAGTATATGAGAATCTTCTGCAAGCGGTGAATTCCATTCACAACCCGAGGAGCACAGCACAGCAACGTCGAGATTCACAGAGTTACTGCGACAAGTTTGTAGATAAGTCTGCCAATTCCGTCGAATATGGACTACACCTTGCTTCTCAAGTTCAGGTGAGTGAGGTTGATTGTTCTTATCCTTTACACTTGTACTTTTGTTGCATGTGTACATTTTGTGTTTAATTTCTTGCATACAGCGTGCTCACACTTGTGGCACAGTGATGACTGTCATAGCTTTTATTATATTGTTGTCTTGTCGATTTGATCAAGCAGAAATGCTATGTTCCACGACGAGTCCAATTGTTGGTGATCAACTCGTTTGTCATTTACATTGCATACTAGCTAATTATGCGAGCGTACACTCTTGCATCACAGGGGCATCCAGATACTGTACGACACTTCGGCCTTCACTGTGTAGAGTATTTTGTACGTTATCGATGGGCGAATCTTGGAGACGTAGATATGCATCGAGTAAAAGGTAGTTTCGCTATTAATTATGTGTGCTACGTTTATGCAAGGTCATTTCGTTGGTTGTGGCAGATATGCGATCGCATATTTGTTGGATATCGTATTCACCCATATATCTAGGTGCAGTGCAATATGTTGTAGTACATTAACTACCACGCGTGTCTACAGACCTTGTGCTGGAAATGTGTGCCAATGGCGTCAAACCAAGCAACGAACCTACGTACATTAAGGAGAAGGCTGTGCGTGTACTTACTGAAGTTGCGAAGCGCATGTGGCCGCAAAATTGGCCCTCACTATCTTCGGATCTCACGGCGTTAAACCAAATGGGTGTAACGCAGTCTGAACTAGGTAATTTCTTTGTTTCATCTTCGACTATGTCTTTTACCTTACAAGCGTTGGTGATTTGTTTTGTGATTTGTGTGAAGAACAGTACTCAGGAAATATTAAGTTGAACCATAAAATTACAACTTATTGTTGTTACTTTGCATCGTTATTTGTTCCTGGCACTGCAGTCTTTTTGTTCTACCGGACGCTGGTAGAAGACGTGATGGGTGATTCAGATGGTAATCTCCCACCAAAACGACGTAAAGACCTGCGCGCTTCTCTGGGCGAGATCGCTCCAGAGCTGCTGGGTTTTTCTCGTGACCTCACTGTACAGACAAAGCAAATACTGCAGGTATGATCCTCAATTTTCTTTGCGAGCGATATCAATAGATCAAAGTGTTGAAAGTACAACGTATGTGTGGAGGATCTCGAAACGCAATCCGATTGCATTCTGTGATACAACTTTATTAACTGAGATCATTCAATATGTTGTGCATTTACTCAGAACTCATCATCACTGGAGAAGTCGGCACAAGCAATCTCTGTGCTACGAAGCATCCTAGCGTTATTCAATGTCACATTCAGCAATTTTGGTGCACGTACCATTCTACAACTCGACCTCATACCCCTTGTTTGCGAGTTTCTTCAGGCAGAGCCCAAATATTCTGAGCTTCGTCTGTTGGCCATTGAGGGTATCTATACTCTAGTTTCTCGAAGTACACTCACCCCACCTGCCACGAAAGGCACCACTGATGATAGTGTTGCGGGAGATGCAAAGCAACAAGAGAAGGAAATGAAAGTGTTGTTGCTTAAAGCTGTGGATGTGTATCGGAACGCGACTGGCCCACTTTTGGCAACAGAAGATGACGAAGACTATCGTTTTTTCAAGCAGATTGTACAAACCGTGTGCACGCTTGTGGAGAAAGTGGTGCTGGATGTTTTAGCCGAAGATGAGGGCAAGCCTGGCGCGAAACGCACTGTATCTGTTCAGAACCCAACAAACCGAATTCTAATCCCTACAACCACGCCCACGCCCCCTGTACACCCACACCAGGACGCAGTGCTTGCTCTTTATCCAGTATATCTGAATCTGCTGACGGAGTTCGTTAATCACCCTTCGACTGTCATCGGCACTTATGCCGCATCTGTACTTTTACTTATTATGACTAATCCACGCTTAACAACTGCAACGACATCCGAACTTGCCAACATATACCAGGCCACGATGCAATCGATTCCTCGTGTATTGCAGGGCACAATCATGTTGGTTATGAAAAATGACGGCCCCGATTCGGAATTGGATACAGCTTTTGTGCGGTTTGCTTCGCTGGACTTTGATTCGGAAGATGCCTTTCACTCATGGCATTCGTCTGCGAGGGGCATCTCATTGCAGTTGGCTCAAAAAGTAGCCATGGTAGCGCCTGTAGAATGTTTCGAGGTAAGCGTTGTTCGGACCTAATCAGTGTTGTAGGGGTGCCGGCCGAGTTATGCACCACAGTGATCTAGTCTATGTAGTTTCATTCCTCTGTACGAAATTATCATTGCTAACGTGTAGTTCGCTCAAGTGTAACGGGTACTCTGAATGTGTGTGAAGGCAGCCTGCATTAGTTTCTTGCGTCTTTGTTTTTTTGGTTTTAATTGTTTTATGTGCATAGTTCGGTTGCTTGGTGTTTGAGTGCATTGACTGGAGATCAAATATAGAACGTTATGTTTCATACATGCCCACACATATGTGATCCCTCACATACAGCTTCCTCGACACGTAAATTTATCTGCATCAACCAAGCGTGGTTGAATTCGAGGGAATGTTGTCCCTGGATATTAGGATGACCAAGTATATATGTATATATATAAACGATATACTCGCAATCGTGCTCAAGGATTCGTTGTTCTGTCAACCTGTTTCCAATATTATAGCTGTTGATTGGCCACCTTAATGATATGGCAACAGCGATTAGTCAGCACGAGGCGACAACCGCCTCTTCTGCACCTACACCCACAGAAGTGTACGTGCGGTGGGAGGCACTCAGCAATGTGTTTGGAAAGATCGTCACAGGGATGCTTATTGCGCGCGTAAATTTACTAAAAGTGGGTGCCCAGGACGCTGGGTCTGCCCAACAGGTAGATCTTCAAGCGCGCTTGTATAGCATTTAGGTTATTTGCTCTCGTATTCTATAATATACGCAGCAATGCGAAAGAGGTGCATGCTCCTCGTAACTTCTCAGTGTATTCTTCTGTTTTTCATATAACCGTCCTGAGCTACCATTGCCCGTACTCTGGTGCCATAGAAAGTCTTCTATTATGCTTTTCACATATCAGAAAATTATATATATCATTATACCCTGCTTACAACCGAAAGCACTATAATCTTTTTATACACAAAACTACAAATGTACATGTAGATGCTTACCCGTTCTCAATCACTATTGTAGGTTGCCGCAATAGAAAATAGCATACAAGCTTCGTACCCGGCTCTCCTAGCATTCGAACCGCGTGATTCCCTTTTGATGTCTGCGCACCTCAACACTTTATCCGCATACCTACCCTACCTGGCAATCAATCCGTCGCACCTCATGGCTTACCTGGATATGCTATTTACGCACCTATACAAGACCTGCCCAGGCAGTCTGGGGCCAGGGGCCACCCGTCCTACCACTGTGGATGGGGACGCGAGTGTTGGCAAGGACGCGCATGAGGTTTTGGTGAGACGTAGCGCTTGTAAGTTTTTTATTCGTGCTTGCATTGGCAACAAAGAGCAGATGATGCCCTTGATGGAAGAGATTGTTCAACGAGTAGAATCTCTATGGAGTGAGAATATGCTGTCCTGGGGCGAACGAGGTAAGTTTGCATGATATATTCATGTGCATGTGTTTATGCATGAGCTGCAGTACGTTGTTTTTGACGTGTGGGGGGAGTACCATATATGAAAGATTTCTGCAGGCAAACGTGCATACAGGAGTGAGCAATCTCTCTTGGAGCGTGCTGTATATACCATGGACTGATGTGTACTTGTGTGTCTTATATGTCGTTCACTTTTTATTTGCTCATTCGAAACAATATGATGTATAATACTAATCTATGGACGATCATGAGTGTAGCGAAATGTAGGTGTAAGTCAGCATATATGCGCGTGTATATCTTGTACGTGGTTTGTTTTGCAACGAGCTTTAGGATCGAGGGTAGACTACTTGGTCGAAATTTCGACAAATATATATATGCAATATATTCAACAACCTATAAATACATCGTGTAACTCTCTCTACGGGAAAACATGATTCGTGCAGGTTTGTTAATAGAAGGAATTTTGATTACAAGCAATGCCATGCCCAACACCGAGCAACAGAACCAACTATTGAACAGAGTGGCAGGCGACACCGTTCACACTTGGACATCTCCAGAAGTAGCACAAGGGTTTTCATCAACAACAGAGTTTGTCAAATTTGTTGGCCTAGATAGTGTTGATCAAGCAAGTTGGATTCGATCCCAGGTACATATAATAACCATGATTTTAAAACACAAATTGTAATAGACATGCCACCAATGGGTTAGTTATTCACTGTATAGATGAACTGCTATATTTATATTGCTGTACATCGTGGCTGGCGCTTGAATTGTTCGAAGCTTGTGTACACTGTTGTTCGCAGAGAGAGGATCAGGCAGACATGTATGAGTTTTCCGGTAATTGTCTTCCATGAAATGATCTTTTTGTTGTTAGTATAGGCTATGCGCTTTTAATATTTACTTTGTGTTTTATTTTGTTCGTTTTGTGCGCAATCAGAGGAGTCTGTTACAACTAACACTTGCACTCGAAAAGAAAAACCGTCAGAAAAACGTTCACTTCTCCTTAATCTCAGGCGCACAGAGAGACCTTGATCGGATGTGTGAAGGTAATATACGCTGCTGCTATGCGGCTAGAGGCCCCGAAATTATCTGCAGACGGTGTAAGTGGGACAACGTTTAAAACAAATGTAGAGCACGTGTTTACGCCCATGATGATGGCAGTACTTCCGAATATGCTGAGTATGATTCGTTGTGTTCATGAACTGTGGACAGTGAATGGCCAGAAGTTCTTGTCGCCTCAACTACAGTACGTTGGAGATTTCCTTATGTAGGCAGGATCCTGTTTATGCCCATTTATAGCATCATAACCTCCATAATGCAATGCGATTCTCTGTTCTTTTGTTATTCGTGTCTTTTAAATTGTTGTCTTCTCCAGTCCATGAACAGCTATTGTGTAGATGAGCATTATACGTTGATATACATTTGCACCTGGCATCATAAGTAAATAGATACATGCACATAGATATGTATGTTTTCAGAGTTGTCTGTTCTTCTCCATCATGCCTTCTGATTGCAATATCTTTGTCTTCGCTACCTTATTATTTGCATATTCTTGTTGAATTGTGCGTTCGTTGTACTGTTTATTATTCATTCATGTAAAACCCTCTCCAGGAAACATGTTTGTATGATTAAAGTAGCAGAATGTGTTGTACGAGTTGGTTTAAATTTATCTTTTTTCTTTCTTTCCATAAATGAAGCGAGGTGTTAAGTATGAGTGAAAATGAGGCCAGATTTAGATTGACTGGACAAAAACTTAGCGCTGAAGAGAAGAAAAGAATCTCTGATTCAGTTGCAGAAGGGGCGCTGAACGTTGATGCAGTGCGTGCGTTCCTTAACAACATGCGCGAGAACAGGTATGTGCTTATTTCAATTTATTCATACGCAATGTCGCGCATGTGTATGTGTATGTATGTGTGTGTATGTGCATGTGTATGTGCGTGCGTGCGTGTGTGTGTGTGCGCGCGCGTGTGCGTGTGTGCGTATGTGTGTGGGTGTGCGTGTAAGTGCGTGGTAGAGCAAACTACTTATTCTAATTTACTGCAGTTATTACTGAATACAACATATGAAAGTTTCATTCAGCTGCAGAGAGCACTGAATATTACAGACCCCATAGCTATCCATGTTGATACCACAAACTTACCGTCGCATCTGCCTGACATTCGTATTCACGATTGCGATTTGATGTCATGTTTTCTGGTTAAACGAGTGTCTAATCCATGCTTTCCTTTTGTTCGCCACTTTTTCTTTCGCACGGGAATTATTCTTAACAAGTTTCGCTATTCTGATACCCCTCTGTCATTTTCTTCTTCATTTTGGCATTACAAACAACCTGTAATTGAATAATTACCCCAACTGACTTTCGTCACTCGTGACTTTATATTAGAATAACAGTGTGTGCTAATTAGCAGTCTAATATATAGTATATATTGTAAAATACGCATGGATAAGAACGGTACGCGTTAAACAAAAATGTGAAGAAAAAGACCGAAAGCTTATTTGAGCTATTAAATTTGTACGTATCTTGTTTCTCTCATCCTCTCGTTCACAGCTACTTAGCATTAAGATACATGATTGGGATCCCATCTTTTTATTTAATCCCTGATCTTCCGGCAATATTGACGAACACGGTCTTTAACGGTCTGGATCAAATGCGGCTTCACCATCTCCGTTTTGTCACTAAGAACGTCGTACATGCTTTGGTGGAGCATTGCCCTGATGAGCACTATACATCGGTTCTTGCTCACTGTAAGTGTATATGCGCGTGCGCATGTGTATATACACGCGTGGTGGAATGTCTATTCACATGTGTAATAACTGGATACCGTATCAGCTCAATCGATTTTGAATATTTCAAGATCTAAGAAGCTTCGTATACTGGTTTGGAAGTTACGCACACATATACACACGTACACAAACATTAACACTCACCCCGCCTCTCTCTACAGTGCTTCCAGGCTACATTTCGTTTATTACACAGCTGCTGGATGAGCAATGGACAGAGTTCATGGCACGAGTTCCGGACCCACGTACAGGCAGTACGGTAGGCCAACGGAATACACAATCACCATCTGCCAACAGTGAAAATGAAGAGGTAAATTGTTATACTGTGTGATTTTACGTTTTGTGAACGTAACGGGCGAGTAACGACAGCATGTACTTCAGCACATCCAACTCTTCCAACTCCCTGTATTGTTCAAATGTGTGCCAGAAAATATGAGTGCATTAATATGGACACATTTGACGTGGCCAGATATATGTATATTGTCCCTATGGGAGCATTAAAACTGACACCAGCTTACTGTGCTTCATAAAATTGACCCACACATAGGTTCTAATTTTGCAAGGTTTGTGTGATGCTACCACTGAAACCATGGATGTGTGGGCCGTTCTTATGCGAAGTGAGAAAGGTGGCGGTTTAACCTCGAACAGTCTTTCACGTCCGCAGTTGGACACCCTGGAGAGCTATTTGAAATCTACTGATGTAAGTACGCTAAGCAACGTAACATATATATACATATGTATATATGATTTGTGCCTATTGTTTATGGGTAGACATTAGGTGAAACTTGTGGCTGTGGTTATGTTATGTTACTTGTACTGTGGTGTATACTCCAAAAGAATTCTGCAAGGGTCCGGGACGCAAGTAAGGGTACACCATATTCTGTGCTATGTACACTATGAACTTGTGATGTATTATCACGCGTTTTATTTTATTGTTTTTGGCAGTGTTGGCAATGAGCGGTACGTTCTTGGAAAGTTAAGAACTCGAAATATTCAAGCAATTTACTAAACTGAATTGAGAAATCGTATGTTTGTTATATCCACGATATAATGTGCACATACTCATTAACCCACACATTCAAAATTCTATACAGATAATCCGAGAGCCACTGACTGTGCTTGTGTATCGAGCTCTGTCATGGCGTGCTGACGATTGCGTACACAAAGCCTCCCGTGCCGCTATGGCACTCACACCCTACACCCTGAATGCGCGAGGAAAGGATCGTGAGTTCTACAAAGCCTTGGTGACTTGTGCAGTTCAGGTATCTATTTAACTGCTGAGTACTGACAGTACTTGTCATGTATGTTCCGGTGTAAATTCCAGTTTTTCAATACTTGCAGTTCAAATTTTGTTGTGGTATGTATAGCAATCAACGTTGACAAACGTCACATGTACATAATCACCCAACTCGCATGCACATAATCACCCGACACTTTCATGCAAGTTAACGCGGTTCTATAAATGCTGACATGCTCGCTTGTAGATATTGCTGCTTTATTTACATACTTTCTGTAATATGTTGAGCAGATATTTCCACTAGTACTTCTTGAGGTGTTCTTGTTCATATAGTACGCTCACCCACACTAACATGCAATAAGCACATGGTCAAATACTCCATCTGAGCAACACACGGAAACACAACATGCCGAAGCATATATATATATATCATATGTATACGTTATTCTAATCATCGTCTGATCAAGAACGGTAGCGAAGTACACAACATACGCAAACACAAGATAGACCACGTACATATACGAATATACACATTATACTATACAACAGGGTCTGATCAAGAACGGTAGCGAAGTATACATCCAACGACAAATTCTCGAACTCCTCAATCTTATTTATCGTAAAGCTAGGATCACATTCTACGGTAATTCGGAGAGTGTCAAAGTGTGTTTAAAGTTTACTGCTGATTGTATGTATGTAACACTACATTGGAATATAGGCACTCTGTCTAAAGTGCACGAGAACATACGCAAACATATATCCATCGTGATATGTTCTTGCCTCACTATATACTTATCGTGTGTATTCTGTTTGGATGCTATGCTACATCATTATCTCACATGACGTTTGTATTACACATCCCGGTTGTATACATACTACACTGCGTGTTGTTGGTGGATGTAATGTAAGCAGGTGCTGGCAAAGATGATGCGAACGCCGCAGTTAGTGCTAGTCCTGTGGCTGAGGTACTTAGTCAGTTAAGTTCCATCGACATGCAGGCCCTGATAGAGTACGATGCACACGTCATGAACGAAGTAAAAAAGTATGATATCGTCTTTTATAGTGCACCTGCCACTCATGCTTGTTATCGTAGATGGTTTGGTTTTAAATTTTATTGCTTAACGGTTTATTAAACCAATCGTCGACGCTCGTGCGACTGTCGATAGTTATCATAAGTGTTTGTAAGTGAATCGGCATGCACTGGTCTCCAGTGAACGTTCTTGTGGTGCAGGTTGTGCTAAATTGAAATATTGCTTGCCCTTTTATTCCACAAGCGCTTCTTACGAACCTACATTGCGATGAAATTATTTTGTGCAATATGTACAAGAAAGTAGACAAAGCCGACACGTGCGAATTGCTATCTTTGTGACTGTGTTTGTGAGTTCGTTCTTGTGATAACAAAATCTTATCCGTCTTCACTCACAGAGAGCAAATTATGGCGGCCAATAAGCTTATGCGGAAAGAAATTGGAGTATGTGAGCATTTGTTCTGTATAGGTTTCATGCTTGACACTTGATCCAACTTTGAACGCTTTCACACTATCTATTTCTCAATGCAATTTGACACGCGCTTGGTGATAGAGAACTGTGCATGAACACAACCTGTATGCATGTGGGGATACGAGTCTGAGTGTGTGTTATAGAGCCAAATGCTTCGTATACTCGGAAGTGTATGTATATGTACCAACACTATAACGTGGATAGCTATAAGTATACTTAAAACCCCGGTATTTCATTTAGTGCCTTCCATATTTTGTTAAGAGTATTCATTCGTTTATTTCACTGACAGAAAAACGTCAACGAGATGTTTAAAAAGACCACCAGTATTCTTGATCTCCCTCCCAGTGAGTATCTGGCCAGGCGTAACAAACGGAATGTTGCATTGGACAATGAAGATCCGGCAGTCAATGTTAGCGCGCTTTTCGACAACTAACGGTGGGTCAATTACGTGCACCAAATCAATGTGCATAATGCACACATAAAATGAATGAAAATTATGACAAGCTGTACTGAGACGACGAGAATTCTCTACTTTCTGTGTGGCTCAGACAACAAGCACAATGTGTTTTAAATAAGATTAGGTTCTTGTTGTATAGCTAACACACTCGATAACGACGGATTCATTTAACTCACAAACATGAATATAACGCCCAAACCTGACCGATCTAAAGTAATATTTTATTGGCTTTTGCTGGTGACATGCAAACAATCGAATCAGCCAATGTAATATTACCGTACGAATCGCCACATCCGATGAACATCATTATATCTTCTCGTCTGAGCGAGTACCGTCCACCGTTTGTACATTGTAGTCCAAAGTGATTTGTGAGATCCAGCACATTTTCTCCTCAGATACAATATATTACTCATTTTCTGTATTGTTCATACATGGACTTTCTTTTATATAGCACATCGCGAAAGACGCGACAAATGATCCTAATTTACCTCGTTCACTATTTGACTATAGACCATGATCGTATCTGGTTTCCACATCTTATCTGCATATCTATACCTAGTTTATACAATAATTCTCACAATATTCAGTTTTCTTTTTATAAAGTAATCGCATACATGTACGACGCGCTAGAAATGTCTTAGACTCGACTTTGTCGCCGTCGCATGCAAAACTATAGCGCGGTTAATATCGCTCGTAGAGAAGAAATAGACACTCAGGTATTCTTGCTATTGAAACAAAGAACTGTATAATGCTACTTGAGAGATCATTTACATGTAGGAATACATTACGCAGTAGAAGGAGGAAGAATTTAAAAATCAACATTTATATCTAGTTAGGTTGTTGTATACTGTTCTCTTTCTAGTTAAACTATAACCACTATGAGGCAAGTAAACGAACAGGATACGTCAATCACATTGCAATTTATATGTTGAGTGTCGAATCGTAAGACTATCGGCATTGCCTGTAAGAAGATTATCCGGTTAACGAGAGACTGTGAAATTTTCACGAATATATATAAAATCTCGTAGCTCAGAACTTCTTCAGATATTCCTCCGCAGCAATACGTGCACGTGCATTGAGTGACAACTTCATTTCGCTGATTTCTTTGTCAATGTCCTCCATGAACTGTTGTTGCATGTAAGTGTTGTTGCATGTAAGTGTGGACGTTGTGGAGAACATTTGAAAACTTTGAAACTATGAATGAAGTGCATTCTTAGTACAAATGTATACATTTATATATAGCATGTGTGTAGATGCGTGTGTGCCATATGTTTGTATAGAGCGCAGCAGATGGGAAGAGAGGGGCAGTGCGTCCGCAACCGTGTATGAGCATGTGTGAGAGATACACATACAAAGATAGATGTACAGTACACATATGTGTGTACACGTGTATATAATGATATGTGTATATATACGTGTATTTGTTACTCTCTCTCTCTCTCATGTCCTGTTTTCTCTTTGTGTAAAGGATAGCAAGTTTTCAAGAATATACCTGTTGCATGTACACGGGTAGGGAAATAGTATAAATGTATGTCTTGAAAACAAAGTAGAATATACACAATAACAAATTTCTAGGAACGGACTCGGCACACAGGATACAGACAGAGTACGACAAATGTTTTCTTGTTGCTTATAACACATAATATAATTCATGTGAATATACAGCAGTCAAACATACCTCAATGATAAAATCGACTAATTTGTGCTTGAACATTTGTTCGGTATGGAAATTGGTTAGAAGGAAACTAATATCGTAGCCATCCACTGGCTTTCGCCGCAAAACAACAAAATTTTCGGCGCGCATCATTAAGAAACGCATGAATTTTTTGCATAGAAGTTGTTCAATCTCATCAGCCTGCATAGTACAAGTGCACAGAAAGCAAGAGAGAATCACAGATGAGATAAGAGAAAAGAAGCGTGTTTGCGTAAAACGAACGAAGGGGGGGTTTACTTTCAGGCCATATGTGGGCTATTAATCTACTCTGTACTAAAGCAGCACACGTTCTATATAATATTCTACGACAATTGCACATTCAAGTAATAAGTATAGTACTGCACATGTTCTATGTATGTTATATGATGCTTGCACAGGACAATAACAATACAACCAACGGATATGTGTGGAGAAGGGAAGACGATGTGGCGTGAGTGTAGATGTGTACTTTGGTGTAATCAGAGGGCGTTACATAAAATTATACTTCGGCCCGATGTGCATATCTATATCATACTGACTGACGCCATGACAGTGCATGAACTCTTACATTTTATAGAGGGATGTCACATATGTATCCCACTCTAACGTACATGTGCACAGATGTACGTTTTGCATATGTTGTATGTACATACAGGTGTCTGCGCATGTCTGCGTATATACGTACGTTGTACGTTGGAGCAAGGGGTGAAATATACCTGCTTGACTTTAACACTCACTCGTACAGAATTCACAGACCCTTCAATGAGGACTCCCTCCTTTTCATTTCGAGATATATATAACGGCACACACACCAGCTCCGAACTCGTTCTGTGCAGTCGCAAGTCAAAATATATACGTTCCTTATTAATCACGTTATACGTCGTATATGCATGTATACTAATTTGCAAGACCTTCCTAAGCATTAATTTCAGAACCTTCATAAGCATGCAGAACTAGTTCAAACTCTCAAATGCTCGCTACTTAACACTAACAATTTTTCTCATGCGTACAGCATCTTATGTGTGTGCAGAAGTGTGTGCAATGTCACATATATCGATATATGCCATCTGTGCACTTACTGGACTTCCACTTCGGGTTTGTTATGACGTTCCACAACTTGAGAGGAGAAGTTGGTCAAACAAATCGCCGCATTAAGCGTCGATCGGACAGCGTCCAGATAAGGGCGCAGGGTCATCGACTAAACCGAAATATGTGTGCATTCAGGTTATAAATTGTGTGCATATGCTCATGTACATACTCTTAGATGTGACATATGGGAACAAGATATAGGTTTAAGTGGCTTAAACAGGCAACAGACTAAACTTGAAGTGTGCGTGCAAGAGTCTACACGAGAATGCGCAGTGATGGACATAAATGTACCAGGCGTACATGCACCAAGACAGAGAACCTAATTGGCTTGGGCTATAACAAGACATAGAACGAGGCTAACTACGAGTACCACAAGAAGAAACGCGATAAGGCAAAGCCAATGATATCGCCTTGTGAGTGTCGAAAGATGTACGTACTTGGGATTAAATACGAAGCGACTGCATTCAGTATATTCGCTAAATGCACGTGGCTATATTCTGAATAAAACACTCCAGGCAACAAACACTCAACACCACGGCCGTTACTTACCATGTTGAAAGTATACTGAATGTACACCAGACCGTAAGCACGTACTATGACTTGGTGTTCGTACGAGAGAGAGAGAGAGTGTGTGTGTGTGTATGTTGTGTGTATTGTGCGTGTTGTGTGTGTTGTGTGTGTTGTGTGTGTTGTGTGTGTTGTGTGTGTTGTATGTGTTGTGTGTGTGTGTGTATCTGTGTGTGTTGTGTGTGTGTGTGTATATTTGTGTGTGTTTGTGCACGTAGGGGCTGTTATCTCTGTTGTTGTGTTGTGTTGAAGCACAAAACAAAACAAGGTGTCGCCGGGGGGGGGGACCAACCTCGAAAAATTGAAAACAATACACTTCAATACGCACTCTCTAAGAACAGCACACACAAACACACTAAAGACAGCACAGACACACACACTCTAATACCAGCATACGCATACACACACAGACTCACTCACTCCTCACTCACACTCTCTCGTTAACACAAACAAACGGCGCACGATACTTCTAATCGTGTACTAGAGACACTGTCTTTGCCCTAGTGAGATGGAGTACGGTGGGATCTTTTAGTCAGAGTAGTCGAATGTTATACTTTTGTTTCATAGGGTTTATGAACAGCAATTACGTATTGCCCTTGTTATTATTTGTATGTATGCATCCAGTTTGTGCACATGTATAAGTTCATCTCCGGGCGGATGATAACTTTTATTTCGAAGTAGAACATGCTGCACAATTCGTGAGGACTGGCACAGATGACGTCCGGCAGATGGTCACTATCTTGGGAGAATTCATTGTCCATATATCACACAACTGTATTCTCGTGGAACATGTCCGGCCCTTGATAAATGTTTACCTAGCGCCTGCATTAATGAGTAAAGTCACGATCGTATAAAGTAGCACAACGTGTTACCCAAAGATGGTACATCTTGTTAAATCTTGATATTTTTTATATACTACAACGGGTGAACGCAAAGTAGGACAACTTGCATGATTAAATCATCAGCTAGAGCTTCTTGAATGTGTGCGTTATATTCTTATATAGCTTTCAGATAGGTAGATAGTTAGTTCTTGTTTAATTTCTATCCATACATAGTCCGTTGGTATGAGATTGCGAATTTTATTTTAGTCGGAACTGGTAGAGAATTCCCACTGTTACCACTGTACGATAAATCACACCAAAAACAACTTCTTAACTGTTACATTATATCTGTGATACATGGAACAATGTGTGAGTGTGACTATTAGTTTTTTAAATGTGCTGTTTTATGTATTCTTTCGTATATATATATATATATATATATATATACAACGATGCTCACCATTTCGCACCATTTTGCAGGTTCTGGTCTCCAATCACATACATAGGATTGGTGACTAAATTATACGCTACTCTACAATACGCATCCGCTTCTATTTTTAAATTAATGTTACACTTATTTGCTATTACTCTATAAGGTTTCTTATACACGTATACATGGAAGTATCGTTCATGTAGTGTGAAGTAATCATGTCCGCTTCACATCGGCCAACACCATCAATATTCTGTTGAAAGCGCATTTGATGCTCTGGGAGCATACCCGTGTTCTATTTTACAAGTAGCACCAATTAAAGAGAATGAGAGCAAGTATAAATAAAGGATCAGAAAGATAGCAGTGTTCATGTTTTGCCCATGTCTTGAGAGTAGTCAACCAAATGGGTGCAGATAGTGTTCTATCCGCGTGCGTGCGTATCTAAAGAATATATCGACAAAAACAAACCGTATTTACATATGTGCGCCTTTAGTTGTACCTGATAAACGCACTCTGCCAGTGACCAGTCAGAATGCATAAAGCACCAGTCACCGCCCTGCGTCTTGGCTATGCATTCATCTATTTTCAATGTACCCACACCAGCCGAATCTGGAACGGGTTCTAAAAGTGTGTTTACGAGGGCTCTGCGAATAGACATCAGATATTGATCATGTGAGGTCAAGAATGCTAACACCAATAATTGAGCTCTTCACTTTTGTATGAATATTTGTCAATTAATTGAAAGCATAAATAAGAAACTCTTCACAAATTTAACACATCAGACACATACAACAAACACGAGTGCAAAATGTGTCCCGCAGCGATTCACATTCATACACAAGACTAAGAAATACCAACACACACCTCGAGAGAAGATGACCACCTCCACCCCCTACAAACCGCAAATGTATAGGATTTATTCTATCTCCGAGGTAGACAAGACGGGAAGGATCAAGTGTAGTGAGCAGTGCATGCAGATTCCAAGGTACAATAAGTGTGTCGTCATCTATCACCATATACCATTTCGCCTGAGATCATGGTGTGTAGTCATCAGAAATATTGTGGATTAGTACAGTCTCTCTACAGATTTCACATATAAAGCTGTTCGAGCCAACAATTGTTTTGTTTGATGTACCTTGATTGTTTGAATGGCGTGTTTAAATGCGAGAAGCAACCGTTTTTGAGCACACCACCACCCTTCGTTTTTGTGTGTCCAAACAAGTCTGCTTTCGGATACAAAGACGGAATCAGGTACCAGCTCTTCGGTTTTATATTTTGTCGAGTCACAAACTAGGCAGAAAGAAACATTTATCATGAAAACAGAAACAACCGTCAGATCGATATACCATTAAAAAAGTTCCGGGCGGTAAACCAAATCGAAGGGCGTAATGCCTTCATAAAATAACTTGGTACAACTCTGGAGGCGGATACAAGAGTAACATACCAACACAGTGGCCAAGACTTTCAGTTCTAATCTCATCGTAAAACGCTATAGTCGAGTTCTCCCCAAGTTGACTACCCCATGATTCATTTTGTGCCTTGGCATAATGCAAACGTGTAGTGCTCGCCAAAGAGATTACAGCTAGTTCGTAGTCCGATGTCTCCTTGATGGTATCTAACTCATAACTATGTGAAGTACGGAGATGACAGTATATTAGTTTCAAAAATTTCCACCCTAAATATGTTCTACCTATATACCAGACGAAACGGTGAGTTCTAACATCTGTCAAACACCAAAAATCATGGGTCATTCGCATAAAACTACCTAGATATTCTTGATTGCCCAAGATCATGCCAATCTTCGTAGCGGATATCTTTTCTCCATGATTTAATGTCGTCTGGACCATCGGGAATAGGTCGTGAGTAATATCTAATCTAGAAAATATCAGAAATTCGCGATTAAAAGCAAATAGATTAATGTATACCCACATGATATGCCATTTGTTTGTGATACATCCAAATAGATTAATGTATACCCACATGATATGCCATTTGTTTGTGATACATCCAAATAGATTAATGTATACCCACATGATATGCCATTTGTTTGTGATACATCCATCGGTGGAGGATTTGTGGCTAACCTGACTCTTGGATTACACATTGGCGCGCAACTTGCGTAATGAAATTTTTTGGTCTGAAAAGTCTAGATTTCAAAATTGGTGTGACAAAGGTCTCTCGGTAGATTAACGACTAAACTGTGAACTGGGCGCCAACTAAAAATCACATACAACGTTGCTACTCAAACCATCTTTTAATACATGTATGAATTCAATGTGTGGTGGTCAAACAAACGTGTACATTACGAGGGAAATATCATCTCACCAAACTACGTAATGAACATTCAAATTTGAATTGTGTCTTTTTATGAGGATTATGTGTGCACTGGTAATTGTGAAAAGGGAATATGAAAACGTGAACAAATTATTGCCATAATTTCAAACGCTTACTTCAGTGAAAAGGAATACCAACGATAGTACTAAAGCAAGACCTTTGAGAATAGTACGCATATTGAGGTTCCACTGAACCATTCCTAGCAGTCTAGTAGTCTCCTTAGTGTTTAGGCCAGGCAGGATTCCGCGACGAGCTGGCCTAACTAAAGCTGACGACATTCAAACACGAAGTACGCACGCGAATATATTGTCATAAACATAAGTACGCACAGATCTATACATTGGTGTACACTCAATTATATATTCACATACACTTAAAAGAACAAAATATTTGAATACACTCACACACATCAACAACAAGAGCAACGCTATATGCAGGTACAAACACACATACACAGTCTCTGCAAATGTTTATTACAAGTTCACACAATACTGTTTAGATCCATGTGGTGCGAAAAGTTTATATTTGTTTTTTATTATAAATGTGTGTGTCTGATATGTGTTGGCTTGTCTTGTAAATGTTTTTTATTTTTGCGTTGCTTTTTTATTGTATGTGTGTGTCGGTGGTGATTGTTTTCTTTTTTTGTGTTTTTTTTGTGTTTTTTTGTGTTTTTTTTTGTGTTTTTTTTTGTTCTTTTTGCCGAAGATACACAACTGTTCGGGCGTTGTAACGTCCCGACATTGTTAAACACAGTCCACCACCCATGTTACCTCACCCCACTCACCACGAACACTATTTGCAAGGAAAAGAAAATTGTAAAATACACATTCAGGTAGCCAGGTAGACATGCAATTAAGTATGTACGTACCTCTTATTGGATTTACGTCAGAGATATATACAAACACATTAACCTGTCGATCAGACTTACCGAGTGACGTACTCAACTAGTATTCACTAAGTGAGACGTAATTGGTATGGGCTCTCGTTTATCGATAAAGGCAACAATAGTAGTATAGAGGTGGTAGGGTGCATTACATTTGACGACGTCCAGTTAATGAACAACTGAGTATATGCTATGACCGCATGCGTTGTGCTCACACCCCTCGTTTGTGGTTGGCATGGCTGCTGGCAATAGTATTCGTTACACTACTCTCCTCGCTACTCTTCCGAAAACAGGAGGACGTGCCCTACTACGGCCTCTGCCTTCCCACAGTTGTATGGAGTCGTGGAATTGCACGTGCGTGCTGTGATGTACACCCCAACCACTTCCTCGGTGAAACTGCAGCCGATGTGGACTACAATAATCTACACCTCGTAGATGGGCAGAGTGTTTATGTTGACCAGCTCAATATGTTAAACTTTGTAAAAAATAGTTTCCTCAAACTCCCTAAGGATGTCTCAATTGTTTTAGTGTCTGGTCAGGAAGACGCGGGTCAACCTTTAGAGATGTTTGGACGTTCCCAACGAAATCTATTCCACGAGGTCAGTGACTGGCCTATCTCTCTTGATGAGTTTCTCTCGGACACTCGCCTGAAACACTGGTTTGTACAGAACTATGATTTGTCTGATTGCCATAAAGCGGTCTACGGCAAACCCGACTGCAAAGACATGGACGGTATAAGCGAAGTTCTGGCCAAGAAGGTGAGCCCAATTCCAATAGGTCTGGATTTGCACACTTTTAGTGAGAGAGAAATGTTGACATCTGCCTGCACTCAGCAAACGGAACTGGAATCTCTATTCTACGATTTACCTGCGTGGACCGACCGTCCCCAAACGATGCTGGCCGTCTTTAATATACCGTCAAGGGGAGATAGGGCCAAGGTATGCTTCATTTATGGATCATAGAAAAGTTGGTTATGTCGAATTGAACCGATGAGTTGCTGGAATTCTAAACATAAGTCTCTTTCTTTGTCAGTTACTGAAAATTATAAAGGAGTTGAAACAAGAACATGAGGATTGCGTGTTTCAAGGCAGCGGTATATCACGTAACGAAGTGTGGACCCGTCATGGTAAGCATGCGTATATTCTTTGTCCTCAGGGTAGAGGCATCGACACCCACCGAGTATGGGAGGCCTTGTATCTAGGTAAATGCTAATACTGACGGACAAGCTGTATATTTGAACATGTTATGTTTCTTACTCTTTAAATGGTTTTTACTTATTTTAGGTTCTGTCCCGGTGGTTGTTAGTTCACCGATGGACTCTCTATACAGAGAGTTTCCTATAGTCATATTAAACAGCTGGGATGATATCAAGAACTACAAATCGTGGAAAAAGGTCATTGTTGAGAAGTTTGGCCCAAATCCCTTCAACTTCAAGATGAGGCATAGGTTCACAACGGGGTATTGGGCCGGAAGGATTAGTATGGCCAAATAGAATGGACTTGTTTTTGAAGGCAATGAGAGATATAAGCTACCAAATGAATTTCAAACTTTTCGACCACAAGTACTCGCGCTTGATCGTAGCAGTTCCGATATGAATAGTCCTCTTCATGTCGTTGAAACGCAAAGCTGCCACTGTGGGTTGAGTACTACTTGGGATCGAAAAGATATGTATTTATAATATAAAGACAATAAACGTGGTAGCCGTTCAATACATTCGTAAAAGTTTTGAAGTATCATTGGGACGATATGACAACAGTCATAATTGCAGGTACTCGCACAGTTTGATTGCTATATATAGTAGACATTTATGGAACGAAGATATCTGGAAATATGCTCCTGGAAAACTTCACAAGCACTTTCATGGACGAAGTGTTCAACTAGTAGCTAATTTCCTATTACAGATTTGTAATCACCGTATTTGCATCAAGGTCATAATGTACTCGCTCTCACTTCGACATATTTACATCACTAAAACATTATATAGTAGCATTCGTGCACCCAACTATAAGTTTCACATGTTCAGACAACGACGAACAAGGATTGAAGACTGGAACTATACTAGCTCAGATCACAAGCATTCTGAACATGTTACTAATTTAATTAACCATCTAAAGCACAGGTGTTCACATCAAGTCTAAAGCCTGTTTATTGCTGTCACGACAGCGTCACGGAAAATGTCGTGGAACATCAGGAAGGACGACACATGGCCACCGTTTACCGTATAGATCAAGGAACCATCAAAATGCGACTATAGTCGGGTTTCGTCAGAGGTAAGCGATGTGAAAAAAAGAGCAAAAATGTGAAATGAGACAAAATTATCCGCCAAAGGCAACACAGCGTACAAATATGACATTAAACCGACATTTTATATTCGAATATCAAACTGGAACCCAACTAAGGATACCGTTATCAACGTATACCCAGACTGTATGACATTAAATGCGTCATACTTTCGTTAGAGAACACGCAGAGACATGTACATATAAGAGCATTTGGATACAAACAAACGGCACACCTGCAGTCGCGTTGCCGAATCGAGTGGGACATAACGGTCATGGAGGCCTGCCACAAATACCGCAGCGTCTGGTCGGATGGGTTCGGGGAATCCTGTAACGTCGGTGATACTGAATGCACATTCCAAACGCTTTCTCGTAACCTCTGCAACGTTCCCTGTAGCTACAAAGGATACCATGTAAGTAAAATATTAGTATAAGCATTTGTGGGTGATTAAAACGGAATCTCACTTGGCATATGCATACCTTTCACCTCATCGAGACGTCCATGGGGTGACGTAAATCTGACAGGTGCTGAAAAACAACTAGGATTGCGATAGAGTTCAGTACCCTTCCATAGCGGTCCATGACAGAAAGGTTGAGCAGCACTGTATATGCAAAACCCAAATTTAGTGATTCATATAGATAAAGTAAGGTATATGAAGTTCATGTACAGATTACTTGTATTTATCTTGAAAATCAATCTGAACATCCAAACCTTATCTACGTGTAAAGAACTGCGTATTGCATACCTATGCGGTGCCAGATGAGGCGAACATGCAACTGGCTTCGAAGACACGCACGAGACCTAAAAAAAAATGTAAGAGGGACTGATCAGCGCATATACCAGAGTGTAATCTACGTTTTAAGTACGCTGCCATTCCAGTATAGGAGAAATGCAACTGTAGTTCTACTTTCATATTAATGAACAGTACTAGTAGTCCTGATTCGCCACATAATGCATTGTTGTATTCAAAAGTTCATATGTGTACGTACCCATGCACTTGTATGCGTCACATCAAAACCACTGCAAGAACATACCATAGCTGCGTGTACTCCACCCATCGAGAAGCCACTCACACAAAGACGACCGTAACCGTTCTGCTCCCCCCATCGCAACAAATGTAATGATTCTACAATTGTTGTATAGCCAAGGACTAATAAATCACAAACGTATAACAGCTTGGACCGAACCTGCAATATATGAAACAAACAGATCGAGAAGGAATAAATACAACAGTACTGGCACGAAAGTTTTAGGTTTGATAGAGATTTCCTTTGACAAAAACACCACACTACAGCTATACTACAAACGGTGGAAAACTATATGGCGTAGTGGCATAGATGGTGGCGTAGCACATCCAAGTAGAGTATAGTTACAAAGGAGTGAGGATGCCCCCACTGACAGCAATGGAACGGAAATGCATATATGTCATAATATGTACCTGTTTTAGGGGTTTTCTGGTACCATAGTACGGTGACTCTAGAATCAACGAAGCAATGCCGTGACTCACTAGTGGTAGAGCTATAAGGTGTCTACGATTAAACCCGTGGTCACCGGTCCCAGCCAGATGGAGTGTTAGATCTTATAGTCGGGTGCATTTATAAAAGTGTGAGATGAATGTCTGAACAAATAACAATAATGAATCATTAGACATTCTAAGGTACAGCCAAAAGCAATCACAGTTCAGCGTACATAATACCTGGTTGAGATATATGTCTTGGGCGAATGAGACGCATTTTCATGGAGCGAGCTTCTTCTGGTAGCCACTCACGTGCTCGACCGATCACAGGACTATCGACAGAACCCTCAAAAACATCGTAGATAGTCCCTTCGTAGTTTCCAGAATACTTTAACTTCCACGAAATCTAAAGGGTAACATCCATGCAGTGTATTTGTAGATAGCTTGAAAAAAAGGACATGAATCAGAAATTGCCACATCCCAATGGTCTCAATCAAATCTCAAGCAGAGTTTCATGCCACATACACATAAACACACCGAAGACTAAGACATGGATCAGAAATCGCTACATCCCAATGGCCTCAATCAAATCATAAGCAGAGTCTTCATACGGCATACACATAAACACACCTCCAATTTGGGATAACGTGCCAAAGACTCCTCAATCTGGGCATGATCGCGTTGAAAATCTACGATATCAAGGTCTCCCCATCCTTTCTTAAAGAAAGGTGTGACAAAGCCCTGATTCATCAAAGTGCTATAAGTGTCATCCGCGAAGCGCCCAAGTAGACCTTTGGCATTTGATCTTTCTTCCAACCATTGTAAAACATGGTGTCGATTGTCAGAATTGGGTGATGATATGGCCGTGCGTGAGGTCAATAGGTTCGAATCCTGATGTTTACAGGAAGTGTGTAGTGTACGTTGCAATTTCCAATCTCGTAATATAAGTGAGGAACACAAACGCCGCTGTGTACAGGGGTGTATGTGTCTCATTCCAGAGTCCATACAACGAATGAACTCTCTACTCCTCTCAGCATACTGGCGAACGTACGTTGAGGACGATTTTGGGATGCGTTGGTATCTAATCATTCTGTACATCTATTAATCTAATTTTACCCACTCAATACTACATAAACGAATTCAATGCTTGCAAGAGGAAACAACTCTAACAACCTCAACTGCACACCAGGTGTGTGTAGCTTGTGGATGTCCGCACAAGTCAGTCGTTCGGAGAAATGCTACGTTCTACTTCTATAAACGAGTGGGCGCATATGCGTGCTTGGATAAGTCAGAGAGAAGCTTCGATGGGGCAGAATAGTAAACAGTTGAGGATTCGAGGAGGTACTGCCTTCTAGGCCACCAACACGGATGTCGCATTAATGTAATGGAAACGAAATGCGTGTAAGCATTAAGAGGGCGTGGGAAGGTTCTCTGCGCTATCCTATGCACACCTCTTTACGTGTCGCATATTATTTTTTATACTATATTTTGGCTCAAAAATAATAAAAAACGACAAGAAAAAAAGTTGTCGCAATTTTCTTGTATTTTCTTTTTGGGCTACATACGGGCCGAACAGACGGGCTCATGACTCAGGTTTGGATATTGAGCCAATTTCTTGACTGCTTTGCCTAAGTCTCACAATTCTGTAGAATTTAGGGTTTTATCAATTCACACATGTCGTTTTGGACTCACAAATTGGAAAATTTATTTTTAGATTTGGAGCATAGTTGGACTTGAATTTTGTTTTTTTTGGTTTTGGATCGGAGTAGTTTCGGTTCTCAATAATGACTAAAGTAGTTTAATGAAACAATGCTATACATGCTTTTATACCCCCCACTCAGCGGTACTTCTATGAAATAGGGACTGAAACAGCGATGGCCAGAGGGAGTACGAGAGTGAACGAAAGGGGGTAGACGTTGATGCTTTCGGTAGATGCTTTCGATAGGTGAACATCTACGCTGGCGATACTGGATTTATTGCGAATTCGTTCGTGGCCGTACGGAGGTGGGATGAAAGACAAGGACAGAGACTTGGGGCGGCAGTGAGAACAGGTGGGCACACAACCGGTGACAGACAGGGTGAGAGAGCAGATTGTGGAGGGGCTGAGGAGACTAGTACTGCGGCATCTACATGATTGATGCACAAAACTATGGATTACTCACGGCGTTGAATGGAACTAATCGAAAAGAACAGGGCATTGCACATTCAGCAAAGAAAGGGTGATCAAGATGATTAGTTTCGACAATATCAACAAGAGAGGATAGCTACTTTATGATTAGTAGAGTTAATTTCAGATACCACAAACCCAACATGATTGCAGAAGACCAAACCCTAGAGAATTTGATACTGTTAAGTCATTGGAGTTAAAAGTATCTTTCTACATAATTCTTTCGTGTAAATATTCCACGACAAGAAGCTCGATTGCGATAAACTCGGACAAACAGAATGGGTTTGTGACAATTGCTGCCCGGTGTATAGTATCACCCTCACTGAATTGATGAAGCAGAGTACATATACGAGGCTATTCACTGAGAATCCTCTTGCCTCTGTAGCTGTATTTGGTTGACCATTTTTTGGTTCCATAAGTAACGTTCAGATGTGTCACCACCACCCACGATCCTTATAGCTAGAGTATTCTCTCCACAACTATATGCAATGTTATTTTGCCTCTGTGCGTTTTAGCAGATCGAGAGTCTTCCTTGAGTTTTTTCGAGGTCTTTGTAATTACTTAACTTGTAATAATGGAATTCCACTAGATTTTAATAGTAGTGTTAGCCCGGGTTTCACCGGCCAATTAAACTAGCTTGATTCTAACGCAATCATAGCTATGTTTTTATGTGCAACCATTACTTGACTACCTCTCATGATTGTACACTATTGAGCACTTGTAACCAACCAGACGTTGGTTTGTAGTACTTATGAACTACACTGTGTATTACTGTTTAACTATCCTGTGTGTTAGTATTGAGCACTCATTTACTAATACGTGTATGTGTTCCTTGTTAGTTACTATGCACATAAAGTAGGCATAGACAATAGCTCGCAAGCATTGTAGCATGGGGAAAGGAAGAACTTTTTAACTCTTCTGGTGTCTGTTGACGATTAGGCCGTTTATAACCAATCCAATGTCGTACAAACACACAACTGCAATACATATACACAAACACACACACACATATACAGACACACGTACAGACACATATACACGCGCACTCACACACACGCACACGCACAATCAACACAACACACCCTAACTCAAGAAGCGAGCGTGTACATTGTCTATTATTTGACACACACACGCAAGCGCATAAACCGACACACTCACGCATCTCCCGCCCCGCCACCCATACCCACCACATTGTCCATCAATGCACTTTACTTACAAATCACGTATCTACTTTAACACTAATAGTTAATGTGAGAGACTGGCTTAGGGTTAACCATGACGTCTATCCCTACTCATCACGTACCAGCAGAGGCACAGGGCGATAATGCACAGTCCTCAGTAGTATCTGATGCATCTTGCCAAGACACACAACCTTCAACCCTGACCGTTGACAATGCACACCAATGCACAGACAGTCAAGTACACACTGATACGTCGAGTATTGAACATATGAGTGAAAGTACTACACACGATCACCCCGAGACACTACCAATCACGGAGGAGGAGGAGGAAATTATTGCCAAGGACACGTTAAAATACAGTGGTGCATCTACCGATATACATTTCAGTCTACCCGAATCACAGACATCAGGGTTGTCTGCATCGGGATTAGAATCTACAGGCGACTGTGCGAGCTTAAACTTTGAAGGGAAGTCATTTGAAAATGACAGTGTGCCATCCAACCCTAGTGTGTCAAATGTTGCGAACCAAAACGATATAGTGAGCGCACAACGCTCACTGTTCTTTGCATTGCACACATCCACTTGTACGGTTGATCCGGGCTGTAGCGAGAATTGCATAAGTATGAAGCAGGTACAGAAACACATTTCAACATGCATGGACGATTGTAACTGTAAGACACCGCATTGCGTAGCTACCAGAAGAATTCAGAACCATTGGAGAATATGTAAGAACGGATCTGACTGCCAAGTATGTGGACCAGTTCGCGCAGAGATTACACGTTTGGGGATGGATGCATCGTTACAACAACCATGGCACGATACAACTTCAGATAGCAATCTTGTAGGTCGTGTAAACAATAATTTTGATTGTTCTGGTCTCCAGCGCCGAAGCAAGACGAGTATCGAGAAAGACAGAGTTTGCAATAATAGCTTGGAAAAGAACAATGATATTCTGCAACTGGATCGTGCTATGGCGTCTGTAGACTCCCTTTCAGACAGTGGTCTCCTGGATGACCCAAACGGTATTTGTCGAAATTCAACTCTTCATTGTGTAATACACGTGCGTCTTGATGTACATATTTGAGGCGGATTCTGTACGCACCAAGTTTAATGGTTTTGTCATTATGCAATGTAAGATGTACATGTGATCCGGGTTGCGCATGTTTCTTGTGATGTGCAAGTTATATCTAACAAATTTTCGTCTTGCTTATTTCTGTTCTCAGATAGGAACATGGATCAAGAAGAAGACAGGCTTTTAATTCCATTGTGCAGGTATATATATTTCATACCATCATCTGTGCTCCTATAAAAGCTACGTAAGTGCGCATACACGACTGTAGCGGGCAGTATGCGTACGTCATTGTCTGAAAATGTGTAAATTTTGTCTACTCACTATCGAACAATGTAGGTTACTATTACAAGTCATACGTATGTAAATCAAATAATGAACAGGTGTATTCACCATACGGAAGTGCATGATCCGATTACTTTACCAGTGGTCGAGTCCGCAATCGGAGGTACTGTTGAAGAGATATCCGATCTTTATTTTGACGATAAACCCAGTAATGACGTGTGGGATATGTTCATGAAACAGGTACAGGGCTTGTGTGAGCGTATGCATGCATCCACCACACCTCCCTACCTACGTTATGTATCATCAGTCGCTACATGTTAAGCATAACCCCTTCCTAGCTTCCACTATACGAGAACATTTGTCGTTTTGGTCATTGTGTCCTTTGTGGCGTCCGTCGTATAGTCGCACTACACGTGCTCATGTTTGTCATTCTGGTCATAATGTCGTTTATGGCTTCCGTCATGTGATCGTGCTATATGATCTCATGTTCGTCATTCTGGTCATTATGTCCTTTGTGTCTTCTGTCTTATAATCATCCTGTCGTGCGTAGGAACCGTCGATGCAACCGTATATCGACAGCTACAAGAATTCAAAGTGGACACTATCTAAGAAGAAATGCTGTTTAGAACGGTTTTTTACATTTCTGAGCCCCCCCTCTGCTTTGCCATCTATTATGAGCAGCACTCATGTACCCATCACGCAAGGTATTATCAGTAAAGCGTGCTCCATACGCACAATAAATGTATATACATGCCAAGCTATGATGAGATTGTACGTCAGAATATCGACAAGCTCTGCTCTCTTTTTTAACTTACCCTTTTACCCACACAGTTCACAGAAAGAGCAAGCCTGAACCCAACCAGTTGGTTTACAAGACGAGGGCCATTTCACACAATGTACCGTACGCAACTGCATTTGCAGTTGACACTACATGGCATTTTAATCAGAACGATGATAACAGCGTCAATATGAAGGTAATCCATACAAAAACGACGAAAATTCATGCTGCACTATACACACACGTATATTCTTTGAAATACTTGTCGACAAGTGTGTCTGCAGGTCGTGTACAATTCATCACAAAAGTAAAGAACGGTCAAAGCGGGACGGCTATACACCGTATCGGAAACACAGATATGCAGTTTTACACATTCATACGCAATCCACAGATATACGGGGAAGTATATTGGTATCAGTATAATGATGGATCAAAATTAGACATGCATTAGTACATGTATATATTCTAACAGTATACATTGGATATATGTTTCCGTGTGTTCCACGGACGTATAGGTGTACGTCGACGTAGTATTTCTAGAATCATGTTGGATCAAAGCTATACTACGTGGCACGTCTCGCCCACCGGCGGTCGAAGGAGCGATAGCCGTCGCCAAGCTTGTAAGGGTGCTCTCAACGAAAGTAGAAGAAATGCAACAACAAAACAACAGTATTCCGCAGTCACCAAGCCATTTGCGTCCGGATAGTCATACAACGGGTAGTACTACATCAGTGAACAGCAATGAGGGTAATTTAAAAAATAATGACCAGAATACCTGCACGCATGATAGTCAACGACTGTATTCACATACCTTGGATGGATATACTAAGACCTACTGTGAGGGTGAGAATATCAACATGGAATACAAAAATACACATGACCTTGTGCAGGCGGATCTCGCGTTTAATCGTGTTGCAAGTCCGATAGGGTTTAGCCCACTCGCGAGTGATGGTAATGAAGGTATGTGCAGTACATACACAGGAAAACAATCTTGCACCGGCATGTAGATATTCACTGGTAGCAGTAATCTTGGATACAAATACATACAAAACACGCATGCATGTATATGCGTGCTTTCAGAAGCCATCAAGTGTCCACCCACTTTTGAGCACAAAGGGCGAGATTTAAGCAAGTCATTAGCTATGATCCACGTCACATGCCACCCATCCTGCTTCACAAGGGCCATATGTCGTTTGCACGCGTGATGGCATATCCTCATACCAATATTTCGCGTATTTCTAAGGACATACATGTACGCTTATAGTTCGTCCATGTATCCAAACATGTGTCGTTTTTGTGCAAGGGATTTATGTGTGTGCAGTATGCTTTGTTTCTTGTACAAGAATTTGATTGTCCTTTTTATTATTACGTATAATATGAATGTAGCAGACATTCGGGCTCATTATGTTCGTTTCATTTACACACCCCAATTCACTCCTAATTCTTCAACACGACACGTGGGAACTGTATCAACTGTGCACAATTTTGTTACTTCTACACATCTTATAGCTATCGAAAATTTGGTAAGTTGTTTGTTGTTGCACATATATGTAGAAGTTAGTGAGGATTCGTTTGATTAACTCCTATCCATTAGCTTGCATGGTGAATTCAGTTGACTTTTGCTTACAATATATCTGGTATTATACAACATAGTCAGATTTAGTCTCCATCAATGCTTGTGCATGACAACATTGCTAGTCGTGATACACTCGTTATGCCTGGTGCTGATTTCGTATTCTTTGTAACTGATAGTCAGTCACACGTCAAAATGTCTCATTCACCTAGATTGCATGATCTACATACACGTTGTTTGTATACGTGAACCATGTATAGTACAGGTTCGTGCACGCACATGCCTGAATTCTATAAACGTGTGTAGAGGCAGGCTCGTTGTA
The DNA here is from genome assembly GCA_033442365.1 of Creolimax fragrantissima. Lineage (NCBI taxonomy): Eukaryota > Ichthyosporea > Ichthyophonida > Creolimax > Creolimax fragrantissima. The sequence goes on from JAWQFL010000007.1 coordinate 827,383, forward strand.
CGCGTGTATGCGTTCACTATTCTAATTTAATGTATTTTACAAAGCCTCAGTTGATAGAATACAACTACCGAAACGTTTTATATGAGCATATTTCGTACGTACATGGAGTCACTCACTTGAACTATACCGAATTGCTTTCTACAGTATGGTGATGAGCAAGTACACTCAGACTGTGGTGAACATGTTCATATTCTGTCTCCATCCAAGCACATGCCATCGAATAGGACTAAGATGCGACGTTTTAGCAGTGTATATACAGGGAATGTCTCAAGCAGACAAAGGCGTATACCTATACGGTGCATGTCTGCACGTTATGGTACAAGATATGTTCGAGGTGGCCAGAATTTGGTGTCCTTGTTCGATAGTATGAATGACTCTGAGGTATATGTACAGTGTGCGCCGTATGTGGATATGTGTTCGTGTATGTATTTGAATACATTGGTACTATTATACACGTGAGAATGGCTCTGGCAGAGAAATAGTATGATATGGTCGGACAATTAACTGTGAGTGCGGTTTCTCTATATATTCGTACTTTTGTAACGTATATCAGGCCTATCCAAACCAAAGTTGCGTGTTTAGATCGAATCAACCTTTCATCTTCAAACTTGACAGCAATCATTGTTGAAATTCTCCACTACTTGCACATTAGTATAAAGATATTTTTGGAGAAAATGCCGAAATGCGAGTTGTCGAAGCTGCACAATTTAACGTGACACACCCTGAAGGTCTTACTGATGGTATGTTGCAAGGTCACGTTTTGACTACACGCAAAACACACATTGTCTTTCACCCATACACTCTCCCACATATGAGCTGGCGCAAATCCCCCACATGCACGCTCATACCATACGAACATACCCGTACCTTACTTTACACTTTTGCACGCGGGTTTAGGCGGTATAAATGAAGAATTGGACGTTGTGCCTTTGTCGATATACGATCTTCCCGTTTCCGCATTGATTCCTGTTGTCATTTCTATTCCACTTTTTGCGTGTGCCATATATTTATGGTCTAGACTAGCAGACAGGTATGTTCTCATGTTTATGTTGTTCAGGTCATATGGTTGAGATATAGTCTTAGCACGTATACGTGAGTATGTATTGGCGAGTTTGATTGTTTGTTTGTTGTGCTTATATGATGTTTGATATGTAAATATGTATTTGTGTATCTTGGGTCCTCCCGTTATGTGTGCTGTTATATAGGTAAGCATTTAGCGGATGGCATCATACTGCAATTTATCGGCATAAATTTTAATTTCTGCCATGCACCCTTCTCTTGCGCTTTTGAGATAATATCATTTATTAAAAAATCTCGCATGTACTCGAACGAACATGTACATAATTGAATATTATACACAAAGCACAAATTTTAATATATACCACCACATCCATACATTCAATTATGAATATGTAGTTTGACCACTCAACGACAGCTTGCCCATGAATGGGATACATTATCTGGCATTGTCAAGGCGTTAAGCAATGAATCCAACAATACACATGTAAAGGAAGCGTATGAGAGTTTTGGCTCAATTGGGGGTATGTATCCAACTATCTCTGCAAGACTAATCTACTCTACGATAATTTGTTTGCATTCTAAGATTGTATAGCATTGTTTCTAGTTTTGCTCAATGATGTGGTATTTAATACCTGTTGGAAGAAACAATTATGCGTGCTGTAGTATAACGAGTCCTATCTGTATCGGTGCTTGCTGAACGTTTGCTCTGTACATAATGAAATACACATACACACGCAGCTGACGAGTTCGTCGACTTGCTACACCGGCAAGCACAGGCTGCAGTGGATGCAAAAGATCTGTTGACCCACTATTTCGCGCTAGTAAACGACTTTAATATGCTAGTTGTACAAGAAAGGTCCGGTTGGGGTTGGGTGTACACAGGGGTGACAGGTGGTATTCTCGTTATGGTATTGCTTGTTGGTGGTGTGATATCGGGACGTGTGGTGAATGCCTTTAAACATCCTGTAGGCTAGCAAATTCTAGAACGATCAATAAAGTATAGAAAATCAAAAATATACACTTAAAAATTTTGATAAGAGTTAGTGAGGGAAGAAAGCTGGGTCGGTCTTCCATTGGTTATTAGGTGATATAGTAGAATCTAGCAGCTACGCTTCAAAAATCGAAGAACAAGATGAATCGTTTTCGTGCTTTTTTGTTAACTAAACGCGCCATAATGATAATAAAAGGTATTTTTGTTGTCCTTTTGCTCCTTGTTGGTATGTGATTGAAACTATGATTCATCTCGACCATTCTATGCCGGAGACAAGTATATACCTACACGGAGTGAGAATAAACCTAGATGTATTTCTTTCGCGCTCGCTAAAATTCGAATGAAAGGTGTTACCCAGTTTGATAGATCAAGAAAACAATTGTGTGTACTTTCCTCGTATAATACATAATATTTATGCAACTGCGATATATTATACTATGAAGCGAATCACAGCTAGTGTAAGTAAAATAAAAGTATATTATGTGCACATGGAAGTACACTGGGAACGAACAACTACACCGATTTTTCGTTGGATTTTAACTGCAAGTCGACATGAAAGTTTATCTTCATGCTCGGCCAACAACGCATATCCTATGCAAAGTACTTACAGTACATTATGAGCAAGATATTCATGGGCGGGTGCTGGCCATCACGGTCCTTCCATCTAGCAGTGAGAAACCAATATAACCTCCGTGCTTTTGATAAGGACGATACTTTTTGCTGGGATATTATCTCCCAATCCGTGGACATATCAGTCAGACTCCATTCCCATTAACTCAGCTCAGGAACGGATATGATCTGTACATGCGTGTGATAATATCGACTCTATTGCGTACCTGTTGATCGCCCGATGGTACCTTCTCTAAGTCACGAATATCCTCAACAAACATGCTGCAGTAGAGTAAAAGCCAGTTATTAATGCACAGACACAGCAGAATAACATCGCACAATTACCCATTGCATTTGAAAATCGCTGAAGTAGAACGAACGGTGATCGTGCAAGAGCTGTCCTACTGCATGCTGATGATCCCACTATCACATCGTTGTGTACATGTATGGGCACACACAGAACATTGTTCATGATTTGAATTGATTAAGAATACAACTGCTAGCCCCGAGGTTTACATGCACACTTAAATGATTTTTGTTTGCGCATAACTAAACAATGAAATGTAACCATCACTTTCGTTTTTAAGGCTCTGTCACGCATGCAACGTCAGTACTTGCGTACGTGTACTCACCTCGAATCATCCCTTGAAAGCTTCGCAGCCAGTTGCCGAAGATCAGCGAGAGAAGTTAAGATGCGACCTTGGTATGTGAAAGTGGAAGGTGAAAGACGTTGCAATAATTGCTGTACGAAGTATGGTTATGCGTACAAATTCAGCAACATAGAAATTAAAATTTCCAAATATACATGCAGCGGACAAGATAAAATACAGACACAGTTACGCAGAATTGAACTTAAATAGACTGCGGATTATAATATGCACTCACCTTTGTATGCCCACTGTTTCTCGTCGTTGCTTTCGCGAGTAGCCTTCATCATAAGCTTGTGTATATTCCTATAATACAACCAGAAGAACAATGTCCAAAATTTCAACTTTAGTGGACTCCTATAATCACTCAAGCAGTCCAAAATACAACCCCAGATTCCGAGATACATTGCGCAATCCACATCGAAAGAGATGTTAACACTGAAAACATCATATCGTGACATTGTAAACACACCTCAACTGCATATGAAAATGTGAACGAATTTGCTTATCGTAGACGCCTCTTCTCCTTTGAAAGTACGAGTATATCTTTGACATCCAGTAGAAGAACACGTACAGTGTTGGAAGGGCGGTCAGAATTTGAAAATTGAGCTGTCAAACGGGCGGATTGTGAGTGACGCAATAGTGAGGTTGATGGCGAGTTAGAAAGTTCGTGTGTAGGTGAGAAGAGGGATAGTACGCCCATTGATAATGGGTCTTCCTGACAAACGCTAGATGTCAAGAGCCATACAGAAAGGCAATTTAAGTTTAGGGCACTTGGTTCCGGACAGAAACCAAGTTAACAATGTATAGAACCCAAGCAAACATTCATATACACTGCATATATATCTATTACAACGCACCTCATTCGAGGCTAGAAGATTGTCCATTCCAGCCATCATGCGACCAGCATCGACCTTTTGCTTTTGGATCTGTTGTATGGAAACAGAGAACCAGTCAGTACTGAATACACCAATGTACGTAAACAGTATGTGGCATGTACATGGTATATTGTCACAACTTCGGTGGGCACACTAAGGAGAGTTTGGTATATACATGTAGATTGCTCTTCGGAACCGATTTATTCAATGGGATTAATTTACCAAAATACAATCTTTCGTTATGTATATCATAGTTTATGCGTACGTATGGTATTCTTAATTCACTTACGATCAGATCATATTCACTTTTCGATAGCTAATGACGTCATCGAACATGATATAATGTCATAAGTAGATACGATTACGATGTGAAAATTATTACCTGGATTAGTACGTTTTGTAGCATACTACCCAGCATGGCTGACTTGATTGGCGTTTTGACATCGTTTTCATAACTGTTCAGTAGGTGTTCATAGTGCGCTGCTGTTTCTGGCACAAACCCGGTACTTACAGACTGTTGGTTGGGGTTTTAAGAAAACACAAGTTAATCGACACATGCTTGTTTGACTGTATTCGTACCATTACTGTTCGCTATTATTGGGTTATGAACATGCAAACGTTTAATATGTGAGCCCGATAAGAACATGAACAAACGGCCAATGATGGAGCCCACCCGAGGAATGAAAATAGATATACAACATTATGTTTATACATGATAATCTTTTACCTCTGATGAATCAAGAACAGGAAGAGCTACACTCATTTTAGAAAATTCAGACATCATTCGTTGTAAAGATTGCGTGTCGATCGCTAGCTCACGTGCTCGAAGCTGTAAGATTTCTTTCTCAGTGTCAAACCTAGAATAAGTATGAGTATGATCAGTATGTCTATGACAGATTTCTCTTTCCACGAAGAACAAACATACTTATGTAGAACATGAAAATACCGTTTCAACAACTATGCCTGTAAAAACGCTCACATCCCATACTAGAACTGACCTTATCGTTTTGTATATAGTTGTCAGTGGCTCGAAGACGTACTCCTTTAGCACCTTCTGCGCAAAGATATGTGTCTCGCATATATAGTCTTGGATACTGCGTCTGCGGTTGGCAATGATTGTATACCCAAAGGTCCCCGCTGTAAGAGGGTCGGGAGGTATGTTAATTGGTTATGTGTAGGGCAGAACAACCTCATATGTAATATTTTCGCACGGAATGACCAGCAACTATACTTGCTGTAAAACCCTTCTAGCACGCGAATTTACAAGCACGAACGCCCATGCGCGTATGTGCAATATATGCCTATTTCCCTGACTTTAGTGAGTCATAAATATCATGTTCTCATGTGCGCGTTGGTTTTTGATAGCGAGGTTGAGGATGTGAACATCTATGTGAACAACCATCACAGGTACGTACATAATTATATCATTCCAACGTTGATTGGATTCCAATGCGAAACATTGTCACCCACGTCCAAAAATTAAACAATCAATTGCGGCTACAACAATGGCTCTAACTGTCTCAGCTACTTGTGGCCCAAGTCAAAAACGATAGCCTCAATTTGCGTACAATGTCAAAGAGCGCAATGACAAGTTAACTCGATGGATAATGCGCAAGACGAGGAAATATTGATCGAAGAATATAAGACATACCGACAAAATAGATTGTGTATGTCAACCAGTTTCGTAAAATCCAATTCGGTCTATTCAGATCTTGGTGCAGCGAAGTATGAAGTTTCTCTCTAATTGTCGTAAATGTGTCTGTTTCGTAAACGAATGAGCAACAAACAGGGACGTCAATCGGAGGGTGGTATTGAGTGTATGCTTTCAATGATGCATATATCTGTCAACAAGTTGCGCTACTCAGTGAGTAGAGAGGTATGTAAGCACGAAAGTAAGAAAATACATACCAATAAGAATACCGACTGATTGAACGATCTTTCCTCTTGTCGAGGTAGCATCATTGCTAAGTATATCAGTAGGGTCGAGGTGGCCAGATTGCTCAAGTGTAGCTCGAGCAATCTCTGTACATTGCATAGAGTACGAAATCATCTGGTCACGAAACTGGAGATAACCTTGCTGTGAATGTGACAAGAGTTGAATGTGTAAACACATGAGAGGCGCAGCAGATTTGTGATAATTATGAATGGAGAGGTTACAAACGAGAACCGGTGTATACGTACCATAGAAACCATTATTGCGATGGAGAGAGAGAGGAATGTGCAAGGACGATCGGGCACAAAGCAATTTCATGGTCATTCACATGCTTGTTTCATAAGAAACACATACTTCTTTGACGTTGATTCTTGATATAGCGAGCAACCATGACTCAACCGCCTGTGCAATGCAAACAGACATGGAGTTTCGTACAGTTTTTAGTTGCAGTTTCTTCGACTTCACTTCATCCGAGTTCGCCCTAACTACCATAGCCGGAACGTTTGTTACTATTTCGGACAGTTTGTAAATAGGTAAATATGTATTTTCATTTGAGATTTTGCGTAGTGTGCAGGTGAGTGGCGGGTTATACTGCACGTCATTAAAGGCAAAGCTCTCACAGATAGAATCCATGAGTACAGTATTCAACAATACAAACACAACTATAAACACTTGTGTTGGTTCTGACATACATCCAATTATACCAGTGAACGATAGACCCTGCATCGACATTGTCCTGCGCATAGTAATAAATTGTATGAGAAAGCTTCCTATACAAACATGTACTGCATATTATGAGGAACACGAATAATCAGTCGCCAATGGCACAAAATATATACTCAACTGGTGACTGAGAAGCAAGCATGTGAAATCTGTGTAAATGTTGGAACGAAGGAAGAATACATATGGTGGCGACTTAAGTGGTTGCGATCAACATGGTCGTCACAATCAAAGCATGTGCGTACCTTACCTATTCAAGGACTGTCGTAAGATAGCATTGACACGTGTCGGCATACGCGATACTGTGGACCACCAAGGATATTGTGATTCCGTCCGGAAATAATCAATACTCTTACTCAAATGAGTGGCTGTGATTTCGTACTCATCCTGATAAATAGTTTTATACGTTTATCGAACACGACAAAACGAACATTGCGACAGTGATATAAATTGTTAGCTTTGTCTCAAACAAGTCTGTGCGACTCCACGTAAAAAATAAGGAATCAGAATACACGTTAACGTTGTTCGTAGGCACATTTGCATTTACACGTGTGTGACTGCTTACCAGTATTTTTTGAATAAGCACTGTGCAGACATGTGCTAATAAAACATCTTCGAACCCGTCAGCCCTATAAATTAGTAAATGCGAGTAAGAGTTTTGCCCAAGTAAAAGAGTAAACACATCAACTGCATGCTAAGTGCCAACAAGTACAACCTACGCACAGAATGCCTTCCATTGATAACTGAGACTATCATTTTCATACGTAGAGTGTGCATTCATCACGGGTACAACAACTAAAAATGGAAGTCTGCATAATTCGAAAGGTTATACATAAGAATACTCGGTCAAAGGTAGACTAAGTACCTAGTTCCTTCATTTTTCGAAAGGACATGTATGACCGTCTTCATATCTTTCACTGACCACGAGGAGCCCAACAGTATGTTTTTAACTTCATTTGGCAGACTTTCGAGTTCCAGTGCCCCTGTCGGACAGATACAGGACCAGAGTAGGTAAAACATCTCAATTAGCAAAAGAATGAAATCTAGATTACAATCTTGGATTACGTGACCAATTCGACACCGCTACAATGTGGCTGCCTTCAAGATTGATAAAATGTCTCCTACAATGCCATGCTGATTAGCGTTGATGACAAACAAAGTCTGCACCAGTGAATTTTCTTTCCTGCGTATATAACGTAACGTATAGATCAGATCTACATACAATCTGATATAATAGTTGCGGCAAGTGTCCTCAATGTGTCCAACGTCCTTGTGGCTCTCTCACTGGCGAACGTCATGGCGCAGGAGTATACATCAACTCGCTCACGTCTGTATTTTTGAGTATTCAGTTGAGGAGAGGAAGAGGAAAGGGAAGGGATAGAAAGGAGCACGGATGCAAAGCTTGTGTTTTCGTGTCCTTTCAAAAGCACTTTGTTCTCTGTTAACAGTGCGTGTTGTGTAGATGTACATACACGGGCTCTTGTGCATTCGTATCTGTTCAATTAACACGTGCTTCCTCACTGTTCACAGTGAACGTTGTGTAAATAATGCACACAGTGTAAGTATGCACACACACACACAAAATTTCAATAGTTATAAGTTCAGTATCACAATTTGAAAAGTCCGCCAAAAACACGTTGTACACGTTTAGAACCACACCATATGCGACGACGTGCCATCCTTTAGTAGTTCGTTTCCTTCTCTCTGTCTGTACGTGTTCCTAATGCATGTCTTCTTTACCAGTTATGCCTGTTCAGTTGTCATAATCACACCATGTTGGCATATGAGTGATATCGTGTACTGGTAATATCTGTCCTGTACATCCTTCTATTTAAGTCATTAAAAACATGTTCGATCTATCATCAATTTCGAAACACTGTAATGCACTCGATGCGTACGAAGTGATAGTCTACGAGATCACCTCCTCTACAAACTAGGGGCAAGGAAACTTGGCGTTTTAGTCTATTTTTTTTCGCATGGACATATATGATTGGATTTTCGGGCTTGATAATCTTCGCAATACGAACGCACAATTTATGTTATCCTTGTACAACATGAAATATGATTAAACGATAGTAAATCCAATGCACATTGATAATGCCAGTATATACTATGACTCTTTATTTCTGTATGTCCTGTCGTCAGATATTCTTTTACTATTGCGTAGCTAGCTAGTTCTTTAAACATGGTGTCTGCATGCTGAACCATGAATTCGCCTTCATTTATGTCAATGTTGCACAACGCATTTCAAAAGTAATACTAGCACAAGACGTATGCGTGTCTTCTATTCTGAAATCCTAATCAATAGTAGCTGCTGTTATATAGTATGTTTGAAGAAGCGAGAGATAAACGATTGCATATTTAAAACCTCGCCCGTTTGCTTACTTTTCTCCTTTCAAGGTATGTGTCAGAATAGATATGGCCAAAGTGTCGCAGAATAGATAAAAACACTTTATAAACATCTTGACACGATACGGACTATACAAATATACACATACCCGGCACTCGTATGGCTATGCTAGTAAGTGCAGGGAACAGTCTCTTCCACAATACTGCTTCAATTGAAGTCTGATAGTTAATGTACACCAGCTCGAACGATTACGACCAGTTGGTAGGAACACTTTTGATTATGCGTACGGCGATGGCCGTTCTCGTTTGATAGTGTCCCGCTTCTCCACAAATAATCGCACACCCGACGACTTCATATGTTTCAGCAGGAAACAAATAGAAAGGTAAATTAATGTTCAACCTCTAAAAGCCAGGTGATTAGTGAATGGCGTTGAGTTTTCCTCGTTCCTGTCAATTGGGGCATGTCGTTCCAACCAGTAGGAGAGAACTACTGTCAATAATTATCGTTGTAAACCTGCGAAGTACGTTCCAGTTCTGCTTTCAATGCAGTGTTTTAGAAATAATTCTCTGCTGTCATGGCGGCCGACAAAAATAAGCCAACATTGTTCGTAATGTGCGTGTGTGTTTGCACTTTGAGGTTGTGGCCTTCTTTCTGTCTTTCCATACCGTTCTAGATAAACAGTAGTACGCAATCATTCTCAACTTACTGAAGATTGTGGTGAATCATGTTGTTTGTGTGCTATACATATTATTGTACTAAAAAACACAGTAAACCCATATAACATGTACTCAATTCCTATGTGTTTTATAAGCTGTCTTTATGAGTGTAGAGTATATGAGAAATACCCCCAATACCCACAGCTACATTAAGTCATTCTCTCATAATGGGCGACAATATAGAACTAACATGTAAAGTCTTACAATCGACACTAAATGTATTCCACAATCAGTAATGGACCGTTTATCACAGCTCACCGACCGGGAGAAGGCCGTCAAAGCCGTCAGTAAGTAGACTATGAACCATATTCGTGTCTGTTTTGTTCCATTTGTAGCCGTGTTTTGGCAATGACGAATGTCAAACAGTATATGGTCAAGAAAAACAAAGATTGCAGCAACGGTATAGCTATTGAATTGTATACATTCAACGTGAGCTCTTCGCGCAATTGTCAAAGAATATAGTGAGACAAATTTTCCTTACAATACGTGTACCACCCACATACTTTCCCCGTTTGTTATGTTTACATACTATAGTAATCAACAACAAAGAATTATTAGAGGCCTTGTTGAGAGATGGAGTGGATCCGTTTCATCGCCCGATTGGTTACCCGCAATCAGACTCAGCCACACTGACGGCCGCAGAGTTAGGGAGGGCGGATTTTCTGAGAATTTTTTGTTCCATCAAACGTGAACAAAGTCAGACACAAATGACCGACCCCGTGGTATTTCTTGCCTCTTGTGTGGGCTTGTCGGTAGGTGCTTAAGACGCACAACACAATAATTCGTACTTTCACATACAATGTGTATGTATGTGCTGGTTTTAGAGCACCATATGCGATCTTATATATGGCGGAATTGGTTATGTGTTTGATGTTACATTTATCTAGGAATAGCAGCGCTTTCAAATTGTGCATATTTTCTTTCTTGCATAAGTGCATAAAGAGAAGCCCAGCGATGATGATGGCATATATTAAGAGGAACGCAAAAACACTACCAATTCTACACTGAGTAACATTTCCTCCTGTGTGTGCAGGTTACTAGCATCGACACGCTATGTACCGATATCGGCGCCAATCCAAACCAGGTGTTACCACCTGGCTATCGTCCACTCCACGCTGTTTTAAGATGCGGCATTACACGGTGTGATGCGGCATTTCGAGCACTAATGGGCCATTTCAAGAGGTACCTGTGTACGTTCATGTAACCCTATGTGTGCGGTGTAGGTGTGTCAATACTCGTGTAAAATATGTATGTACTAGTAGGTAGTTATCTGCTGGTTTCGTACCATCAATGTAGTTTACTTACTCTTGTATACGACTTTTGGTTCACTTTAAAGTGCAGCTTGAACAGTGAGTTATCGGATGCAACGTCATCCACCAGGCATCGCTATACGTGCGTTTATATATATTTTTCCCAGCTCAAAATACACACGTCAACCATCGTCTTGCTCAAGAGCATACTAGAATTAGAATGCAAAGGACGATGTACATCAAAACATGCACGTTCATATAGTTTTCCACACACAAACACGCGTATAGGAGAGAAATATACCGAAGAGAAGACCCAGTGGCCCGAACTGTCAACCGTATCGTTCAGCCTTCAGCACCTGGACCCTCAAGAATAAGCCTGTTTCAGTCCAATCGTGGAGACATCCTATCGGGCATACGGATGGATCAGGACACGTTATACCGAGAAAACTTGATAACACAAATAGAACGCACGCTTGCGGCTAATCAACGTACTATCTCTCACCTGGACAACCATCTTTTGAACACAGGTGCTGAAATTTCGAACGTGGACATGCTTGCGAATGTGAATGTGAACACACGCAATGAACGCGTGCAGATAAACAGGCAATCTGATACAAATGTATCAGCACACACTGATAACATACTTGTGCGTACTGCACAACGCGATGTTGACAGAGCGGTGGACGATATTAATATTCTGCCTGATAGACTTGCAATCACCGACAATATGCGCGACACACGACGCAGTTTACTTAACACAACACAGACATCTACTGTTGAGGAAATCGATGCATCGAACAGGGAAAGCGGGCGCGTACAAAGCCAGATACAGAGAGTACTAAACGGTCGAGGGGCCTTAAATCAGAACAGAGTCCGAACTAATGATGCGAGTGAGGGCCTGACGAGTGACGATAGTCATGTCCAAGTCATTGGTGGAAGCGGCCTTTTTGGTGCAGTAGGGACCACTGAAGGCTATGGAGAGGAAATGACACATGTCGAGGATGTAAATACACGCACGCATAGCCCTATCCCACTGCTCACTCGATGTCAATTTAACTGCCACTTTGGGCGTATATGTGGATGCAATAGGATGGACACTAACATTAGGGCTGTTAATAATGGGAATCGTGGGGGAAGACGTAATAACAACAATCGTGGTTGTAGACATAGACAGCCTTACGCCACAGAGACTTTATGGACGGTGAATAGTACAACAACCCCTACAAGACCGCCAAGTGAAAGACGTTTGCAATGTTTAAAACGTTTGGTTGAATTGGGGGCTAAACCCAACATGCCAGACACAAACCGATGCACACCTCTTCATTACAGTGTGTGGTGTGGGATGGCTGCGGAGTCATTATATTTACTTCAGGTGGCCCCACAGACCCTCACAATGTCGGATAACAGGGGAAACTCACCCTTGCACTACGCGGCTTTTACAGGTGTGTGCTTGTGTGTCTGCATACTTGGAACAACTGCAGCACGCAGGTTTGAGTAAGATGGTTGTTTACAGGATTACTTTAAGGGTTCGGGGTGGTGTTTCTATGATGGTGTACAGTATGAATAATCAGCTCCGTGCATTCTTGATACATTCACAAGCGCATCTTGATTCGAACCAGGAAGCTAACAATAGTAAAATGCAAGAAAATCATACATATACGTCACATTAGTACATAACCGCACGCTGTACGGCGTGCTTACAAACCTCACCCCATTGTTTGTTTTATACCACTTGCTTAGCGAATGAGGAAATTATATGTTTGCTACTTAAGAACGGAGCTCCCATCAATAGTACCAACGTATGGGGTGAGACGCCTCTTCATATGGCTGTCATCGCCTGTAACATCCAAGCGCTACGGTTGCTGATTCGGTGGGGCGCTAATGGTAATTTTATTTTTGTTTCATTCCACCCACGTTGTGCTGCGATAGTTAGATGCAATATGTACGTGATCAACTTGCGTGTCAATCGAAACTCATATACGCAGTTAGCACCTGTTCAAATTACCATGTGCGGTATCTTAGCTCTGCTGAGATTGGAGGGGCACGGTGCCTAGTTTAATTTATTTATGCGAGTTAGCTTGTGCACATGATTTATTTTTGGAGTATGTACAGCTATGTGATCAGATGCCCTATGAATACTTTTTTGTGCAGCGCGTGTTACGTGTTCTCTTGTGATCTTCTCTTACTATATCCAACGACTTCTTTATGCACGAATATGAGTAGTAACGTTGCGTATGGTTGACGGCAAAACACCAAGCGATCTGGCTGAAGCCAACGGATTTGTGGAGGGGGCTACGGTGCTAAACGCGGTGTCGCGAGTCCCAGAGCTAAAGTGCCTTTCTATGCAAATGGCCACCAAACGTTGGACTCAATACCAAGTACAGTACATGCGTCAAATGAAAGAAGCTACGGCTATCTGCCCAAATATTGAGGGGGAAGAGGTAGAGGAGGCGGTTGTGCAGTTGCTGACCGTGGAAGGCGTAGATATGAGAGATTCTTTTGGGTTTGGTGTGGAATGTTGTGGTTGTTGTGTAGAAGGTGAAGGAACTGCATAGAAACTTGTGTTCTTGTCGATGCCTTAGAAATAAAATACAATTAACAATGATGAGGTATAAATTTGTGGAGTGGAGAACAAGAGAAGAGGGTAATTATGATGCAGACTTACGAGTTTGCATAATAATACGTGGCGTAGTCCTACGTTAAACCCTAAACCCTAAACTCTAGATGCAAATGAGAGGGGATGTTCGTGTGGCTTGGAGTGGATCGTGTTCGGTGTAGCGCAAGATTCGGAGGGGTGTGTGTAAAACAACCTATATCGTTCATATTCTATCAAGTGTTTCCATGCACATGGACTTGACTATCCTGTCCAGCAATATTACGTGAACAGTTTTATTGTGTCGTGGTATCGTTTTACTTCTCGGTCACTCACATTTATAATCCAATTCAAAACTCGTCCGACTTCTGTTTGACTAACAGTTTCCCGTCAACAATATTACGTTAACAAGTTTATTGTGTCCTGATGTTGGTGGGACTTCTCAGTCATGCACATTTAAAATCCAACTCAAAATTCGTCCAACTTTTGTTTGATCCCATCATGATTCAATGTGAATAATTCGTCAAGTTATGTGCGGGATTGACAAAACAAAAAAGTTGTACGTGTACGTGCATATACCTTCATGTTAACGTTGCACCACACGCTTCCATCATAACAGATATATAGGCAGGTCGGACAGGAAACAAACCGTCTTTATCACATATTAGAACAAAGGCAGGGAAATCGTACATTCGGCCTTCCTCCGCCCACTCCTTAAGCCTCCCAAGGTCAACAAAGCCAGTTCCCGATCCACAAGCTCGTGTGTAGCTGTATCCACCAAATGCAACACATCCAATTAACTTACGGTCTAGTGTGTTGGACGTGCCTAGCTCGCTTGTTTCTGCGCGTAGATACGTCGCCATGTTGGCCGAGTATGCAGCATAGTCTGAGGCTAGGGCATGCAAAACAGTTTCGAAGAAGAAATGGATTAAAACACTATAACTGAGTAACTCTGTTCATATTTAGTGATATAAATGTATAAGCAGACACATACATACAAACACATACATATAAACACATACATACACATACATATATACATACATACACGAGCGCACGCACGCACACATGCATATGAAAGATACATAAATCTTCCATATTGAGCAAACATGAATACAATATTTAGAGAAAGTACTTCATACTTGCCTCGTTGGTCTACACATAATTCTTCTGATTAATATACGAAAACAAAACCATCACAACCGTACAGGTCTTCACGAAACTTACCTAGGGGCTGATATACAAGATGATGAGAAGCAGGAGTGCCCTTGTGCATCATATCGATAGACACGGATACAAATTTACAGCCTATTGATGGATCGTCATCATACGTATCCACGTTTTCTATTGGGAGAACCACATTTACCGCGGACATTTTGTCCTTGCCCAAACACGCGCTTCTCACCCAATTGTTTGCCAGTGTTATATCTGCTCGGGTTGACACAATGTTCCATAATCTTCGTCCAGCAGAATCGTGCACCTTGTTGTCTACATCCATTGCACTGACAGACGTCCCCGCGTGTTTCTTACTAGTAGTGGTCCGTGCATATTTGTTGTGCTTACTGTCCATGTCCAAGTAAGTGTGGAATACATCTTCTTGTGTAAGGTTATAAGGTGCGAGCATCGCTATATTACGCTCAAGCAACACTCGACGTAAAAGATCTTGACCAAAAGCATGGGCACCTGAAAATATAAGGGACATCCTGTGGGAAAATGATGGTGTACAAGTCCGTACGGATACCGTAAGTTTGGGTAAATCATAACCCAACTATACTCCAACTCGACTAATAAAACAGAACAGAACAAGCAAACTATGTGGCTGTTAGATTCTGAGCAGTTACATACATATCAAATAAGGCAAACAACAAGTCTTTCGTATTAGTAAATAAACATACCAGAATGGCATTCCATATCCACTTGGGAGTATCAAATCGAAACCAGCACCATACCCATTGCAGCGAGTTACCCCACGTGTTCGACAGGCAGTGCCTCTGGCCAAGCCTGCGCGTTTTACCAGTAGGATTGGGATCGAGCTAGTATCACCAGTTAGATTCGTCGTTTCTATGGTTTGATGAAGCACGCGCAAAGCAACGGGTGTATAGTGCTTAGTCACAAGCATGTGTTGTAAGTTTGGACGTATGCAACAGCGTATGCATAATGTCATGAAGATAGGAATTCTCTATATGAAAATATCTACCAACGCATGCAAACGTCTACATACGAAGAAATAGAAGTATAATTGTACTACGAATGCACTAGGTTTTTGAAAAAAGCTTTAGGCAGCAAATGACGAGAATGCATAGACGAAGAACAAAAAATACGCGCACATGCGCACACAGAGCTGTCAACAATGTGCACAGGCAGTTCAGCATGCGCCCGTTATTGTTACGTTGCCCGTGGATCTGTGTCTGTTTTCTTTACCGAAAAACATATATCTGCATATCACCTACATCAATACGAACATAATCTGATAGATGGAAGCAAAGGTGACACGTAGACGAACAAAACAAATACCTCCATCTAAGGACATGTGTGCACGCAAAGAGCGATATCGATCCACAATAAACAGCCCACGCGCGGAATTAATAGTTTGATCTGACGCCTTCTTCATCGTGGCGTATTGTCTCTGGTTCTCACAGAACAACCCCTCGACCTCCACATCCTTCAAGGCTGCAGTATCATCGTTCACAAACGCTTTGTCAACGTGCACGATCTCACGATTATTTCCCTGGGGCATGAGTATACCCGGCGAGTACGCGCTCGTGGATCCAGCTGATATATTTTCACCTTGTTTCCTTGCAACTGTTCGCCTCTTACATTTCACTCTTTCCCGTGCAGGGTTCGAAACAGATGGGTGATACCGTGGATCGACCACGTCCATGTGGGTCACCGAGTGATCTAATGCGTCTGAAAGATTCCTCATGACAGCCTCGTTCCTACATTTAAACAGTTATACCATTCAATAAACATATGCTCTTAAACTTATTCGATAAGTATTCATCTCATGCGTCGTTCAATCAAGTCATAGCATGACTAAAAATGAACAATCGCAGACCAACGCCCATATGCAAAACAAATATCATAGTTAAGGAAAGATAAAAACCAAAGGTCAATGTAGATTATAGATACCATCAGCAAATTCACGAAATAGCGTCTGTACCACAGAATCCATGGATAAAACGAGAATAAAACAAGTAGCCACACCGAAAAGTTCATACAGTAACACAATAATAATCTACGTTGGACTAACACGAAGTAGCTACCTTCGCATACGATATGTTTCTTCGGTTCCGACCCTAGGTGTATGCGCGTACAAAACAAAAACATCAATTACAAAACAAAAACATAACGAAAAAATAACTTATAGAAAAAGCAAAATACCGATTGTGGCCATCATCTATATGTTGGCTAGATATCTCTTCCGTACTATCCGATGAATGTGAGGGTGGGTGAAGAACAGAAGAAAGGATATCTACACACGAAGGACCGTACAGGGATAAACGACATAGTTCAGCCGAGCGTTCCGTAATGGTAATGGAGGATGGAATATCTTGTATATTATCCTTGGCGTCCATGATATGTTTGTATATGTCGGTGTATTCTCGGGGGTGTATCCACAGCCACAATTGTCTAAGAGTGTGTACGTCTCTGCAGCTGGGATGCTGATGATCATTCGAGGCAAATGGCTTCCACATAAAACTGATCTCGCCTAAACACACGTTCATGCTTGTATACAAACGTGCATGTCCCTCATCACCTTTTTCACAAAACTGTCGATGACTGAGTAATTTGGATATATATAGAGAGCTATCATTCATATTAACATCTGCGCCATCTCTATACGCACTCGTGTACGGCAATAACTTCGATATCCTACACACGCATCCTCGCACTTCCAAACACATCAGGTACGATGCGTCATGCAAAGCACAACCCTTTAAAACATCCATATGCGCTGCTCTCTCGCCTCGTTGTGTATTGCTCTCTGCTATATAAACTCCCCACTTTTTGGACATATGCATACGTTTCGCATGCCAAATGTGCGTTTCTAAACGTCGATGTGGGTATGCTGCTGGTGGGTGCCGGGGGAAGCGTGTCCTCTTCTTGTTTTGAGGAATTACAGCTTGCTGCGCTGGTGCATTATCCGGCGATGTCGCTAACAACAGTCTACCAGGTTTTCGACGCGAGCGTCTGGAACATCCAGTACTTAGAGATAAATCGCGTTTCTCATTTGCAAGATGTATGCAACCATCCTTTACTATAACATTTGTTTGTGATTGTATTTCTCTCTGTTTCTCTATTTGTTTGACTGAGAGCTGACGCCGACGTGGTGCATGGCTGACCGCCCTACGTCGTACATGTCTCTTGCGTACACCACTGCAGAGTTACGTAGAACACGCAACACATGAAATGATGAGTTTGACATAGTATTCAATAATAATTGGCCGATAAGTGTGAATGGCTGACGTGAGTACCAACAGGAAGATTACAGACCATTGCGATAACAATGCATGCCTCACAGTAAAGGGACACTAAAATGCATATAGTACGTTCATAAGCGAATAGCTGAATCAATACATGTGTGCCTGGTTTACAAAAATGAATATAAAAGTTAAACTTCACGCCAACATGTACACAACAGACTTGTTGAGTGATCCTGAGTGTTCAAAAGCTTTACATACTTTGCGTCGACGGCATTAAGAAGCGATACTACCTCTAGTGCGCGAGAGGCAGCAAATTCGGTAACATTGATGGCTCGCACAGTCGACGCATTGTTTAATTCCGAAGCAGACATGGTTAGTCCGCTCACTACTATTGCACTATATTATATTTGGATCTACGTGCCTCTATCCTTCTTCATTTGAAAGTATATCCGTACTTGCATGTTTACGTCGAATGCATGGTAACATGTGTATATAACGAGCGCTTTGGTGTTTAGAAGGCTGGTGGTTGTTTAGTCAGCCTGTGAGATGCACACTCACTCACTTGACAACAAACGATTCTGTGCATGGAGAAGCACTTCATTTCGTTTCACGTGAAAAGGATATGCTGTGAAATGTTCGATAAAAGACAATTAATAAGGAAAACAGAATTGGTACCGAACTGTTATTCACGAGTTGTGACAACCCACGCCTCACACGCCCACAACCAGACACACACACACACACACACGTACATACACACGGACACATAAACAAACACACACACTGCACACAGACAAACACATGAACTTCTTTAAAACTACACACACGCACGAGCAAGAACCATAACAACAACTCATACATCAGGACTCTGCGGTTTAATGACACTGTGGAATTGTTAACTACATTTAACTAGCATTCTATTGACACATGTTTGGATATTGCACTTTGACCGTCGCATTATCGAACTAAAATTCTACACACTCGCTCGCCGTCATGCTTAAATCCCTTCGACTCGACTCCCTTAAAGCGTCGTCCGCCGTTGCTGTTGCTCTAAAAAGCACGGCAACATCTAAAACACTGTCATGTACTCAACTTGGTAGTCAACCACAAGCGCTGGTACAATCTAAACGTAGCATGACTGATATCGTGTACCTTAAGAAGGCTGCGTACAGAAAGAGTATGTGGAAGGAACGTGAGAAGATGCGTGCGGAGAACCCAGAATTAGAGAAAAGCGCACGCCTTATGCAAGAGCGTATTGAATTCCCCGACCCATCTTCACTATCTATGGAGGAACTTATACAAGCATACAATAACCGACCCCAGAGACAGATCATGCATGCAGCATACCACCACCGTATCATGCAACACATGTTCCCCCATATTGTAGCAAAAGGGGATACTCTTCGAGTCAATAATAATGAAGTATTTAGTGAGTATTTCCAAAACCTACGCGTATCATACGGTAAGGTACCTGAAGCTGAAGTCACTGCAGATAAAAAGTCCAAGAAGAAGAGCAAGAAGGAGAAAGTAAGAGTTTTTAATGTAGAAAACAACGTTTATCTCGGCAATATTCTTAAGCCCGCGCACGCACAAACAAAACCGACTGTGTCCTATGAGGGAGATGAAGACAGCCTTTACACGCTAGTGTTGTCTAGTCCGGATGATAATTTCTATGAAAATGAGAAAGAAACGTTGCACTGGATGGTTGCTAATGTACCCGGAACAGCACTCGAACAGGGTGTAGAAGTCTGTGAATATCTTCCACCTACACCACTTGCAGGCATTGGGCATTGCAGGTACGTTTTTGCCCTGTATGAGCAAATGACAGGTGTCAGTGAGGGTATGAAGACCCATATGATCCCAGGGCTGTCCACGTTCTCCACACCGGAGTTCATGGAGACCCAGAAGACCACGCTGGTTGGGTTGTCGTTCATGCAGTGTGAGCACGACTCAAGTGTCGGACAGACTTTAACAAATATCGTTGATGTAAGAGAACCCTTATATAAGGCTTCCTCCGAGTAGTGGTAGTGAAGATCATATTATAACGAGTTAACGAGCTTTTGAGTGTTGGAGCAGAGAAGCGTCAAACGAGTTCCTTGGGTATGAACATGTCCCCTGTGTTGTTCTTTTGTACCTGTGAACAATTATTTGTTTCACAATGTGTTCAACGCAGCTCACTTGTGAATTTGACAGCATGCATTAATCGATCGTACGTAAACACGAACTTGTAGCCGATGTTCTCTTCCGTTGGCAACACAATGAAGTAAAGCACCTGTTGTGCTTAATAGCCTATGGAAACGAACAGAGGCCGCGATCGTAGTTTCGGAAATTAGCACGGCGATTGTTTGTAATTTAGCGGGGCTGTAGCGAGAGCAATGAAGACGCAAGTTGACGAATGTTGTGGAGGGGCAAGGAGAGAGTTTCACATTTGGCTAGTCGGAAGTTCTCTGTATAACTATATATGAAACTATTAAAGTCAAAGAGACCAAATCAAGTGCAACTGTATATGCAATTCATGACTGTATGGTAGAGCGCCAAGTTGTGTATGAAGCTTAAACAATTATACTAGCTGGCTCTTGTGCGAGAGGTAATATTTACAAACCGCATTGCATGCATATTCAATATTTGATCTATTATCGAGTAAACATACACTTGTGCGATAAGTTTTGACCATATCATCGCGTGAGGAGGCATTGATATGCAACAATCGTTGCCTTCTTTTTTAACACAATTGTCATGAAAACAAACAAAAGGCTCCCTGGAATTCAAAATTTTACTATTTTGCTTCTATTACGTGGGTATTCATTACATTTTTAAATATCAACAACAATTAAGTTGTAATCCGTTCCTTTGCATAAACATCTTCCTTGCTACAATATATCTTCACAACTTTTGCTGCTCGCTTGTTTGATGTTTCTGGTTAATCAATTTTGATGTTCTGGTAAATTTTTCGAACAAACAGAAAAGACCCTAGGAAGCCCAAAGCACCTATCGTTTTCAGATCCGGATTTCCGAAGTTAAAAAACATAATAGTTTTAGCGCGGAATTAACTAAAAAAAAGTGGTTCTAAGTCAGTGGTTCTTCGCCAATAATAACAAGGCATACAGTTGCTGACAATATCGATACGTACCTGTACATATGCCCAGTCCTATACACAAAACAGCTGATTGACTGAAGTAGATTGCGGTTTGAAAGAAACCAGACATTCTGACAAAATTGTGTTATAAACGAGAGGTACAACCTTAGAGACAAGTAAAGGCGTAATTCTGATGATGGTAGACGCTAATAGTTCAACAGAGAAACAGAAATATTACATAGTTTGATCACGATATATATTAATATTAACGAATGCATACTTTGTTTTAAATACGAAGTAGTAGATCGCGTAGCCAAACACGTAAATACCAGTTGATGCACCAGCACAGAAACTAGGCCACCACCTGCATAAGCGTAATAAATATAAAAAACATTAAATACAAGCCAAGAGTGTATTGAGCTAACAGACATGACGTTACATAGTTCCGTGAAACAATTATAGGCTTCAAATTTCTGCAAAGAATATACAGGAACAGTTACGAATACCAGAAACTAATAGATACCACAAGTAAACCAACAGTGGTTTGCAGAGATATATATAATCATTGACACACATGATGCTACATCCATGGCTTAAGTAACACACGAGATGCTGAATAGCTGCAGTTGACAAAAATAATATTCGCCGACTATTTAACTATGTGCGCGTATGTGCGCTCAGGTTTGTTTTGGAACAGCTAACAATGAACCATAAGATACATATTGACTGCATTTCAAAAAAATAATCATAAAATTTACCAACGGTAGTCTTCCGAGTTGAGCAGGAAGTAAACGCAGACAATATTGACACAAATGGTAACGATGGTCAGGATACAGAAGACGAGTAGCATGAAGCCGTATACGTAGTAGATTTTGTAGGCCCAAAATGATGTGAACACGAAGTACATCTCAATAAAGATGGATCCAAACGGTAACACTCCTCCAATCAACGCGATCGAAATCGGATCCATGTACCACTATACACATGAAAGGACAAGAGCAACGAGCATTTTACAAGTGAATTTGAACAAACCTCACAAAGTTTATCATAGCCCAGCAATCAAGTAATACACAAATTTGAGAAAGATATTAACTGCACTACCCTGCAACTCATACGGTACTCTCGGGCGAGCATTATAGTTTTATACAACTTCACTATGCATAAGGACTTATATATACCTGATTCTCAGGGATTGGTCGAGGGACGGGGTTTACACGACAAGGCCATCCGAGGACACCTGTTGTGTTTCGGCCAAGAATACAACCACCAAGAGTCAGGGGTAAAATGGCAAAGATAACGATGGCCGAAATCTTGAACTGTAATGACATAAAACAAAATATAGATTAAGTCATGGGAGCAATAACTATAAAATTTGTCACTAGATGTGGATAATGATTTCCATAAATGTCACTGCCGGTATACCATGAGGCACAGAACGCACAGCTCTTGAACACCAGTATCTCAAGAGTAGGTTATATTAAGCCAGAGAGTAGGTTATATTAAGCCAGCATGTGTATGTCGCAATCGCTCGGTGTGCAGTACATGCATCTGCGTGCAATAGGATACTACATGTGAACGGCATTATCACGAAGCACACGAAGTGTATCGTGCACAGGAACACAAACTACAATGTCCCAACACATATTTAGGTACACGCACGTACGTATGTAGTTGCGTATGTACTTGTCATATATTGTTATTGGGAAAGAAAACATACCACTACGTCGAGAGGGATGGCGCGTGATGAGCTGTATGTGACAGCTATGAAGTTAATATAGAAATTGGCTGCAAACACGATGGCTGGAAAGAAGCACGTTTGAACGAGCATCTGTCTTATCCAATTCTTGCCTAAATATTTCGTTTAAATTTGTGTGATACATGGTGTGAGTTCTAATCAACTATTTTATACTGATACGTCCGCAATAAAAAGTTGAAGGGCAATAGAGCGGTGATGCAAACAAAGCTGTCACAACACTGGCATCTCATTACATCACGAGAGTTATTTAACGTAGTATTAGCAGGCCCTAACATTTCGCCCATAAGAACTATGTATGATTATTCACACATATAAATTAAGTATTATTAAATATGTGGATCCATCAACAATAGAATACTACCTCCGAATTGAAGGTAGAGAGCCCCACCAACGTATCCGCCAACAACAGAGGTAGCCGCAAATAAGAAAATGATGGTCGAAAGTGTCTGACCTCGCCTAAGGTACATATAGTAGTTAAAATCACGATGTACAAACCCAACATAATATTCGTCAGATTTGTCTCTACAAGTGCGACCTTGCTTTCAATGGTACACTGGTCAAACCCGTGAAAGCATTGCTATTTTACAGTTTCAAGAGGTATTCGACTTTCTGGACCACATACTACAGGGAGGTACTCAAAACGGAAATGTACAATCCATACACATAGTACACGAAGCTACAAAACGCGACAAGGACGGAAATAACGAAAAGATCGACGCCAGCGTCAGAACTACTATCAGCGTGAATTTCCTTCGTGGACATAAACATTCAGAAGCTCTTTGTACAAATACAAGCGCTTTATTTGCATAGCCTACGCACCAGCATAGATTGATGATATCAAAATAAAAGAGCATAAACAAACTAAGGATCTTAGTTCATACATGCCACATTAATTTGCATCCCGATTGTTGGAATATCCAAAATCTAAGAGCAATATTCTGATATTCACTGAAACGCATATATGTTTGTCACACACATCTTACAAGTATAAGCACAGTCAACACAGGAACTTACTCTTCGTACATATCGCCCCACATTGCTGCTAAGATGGAACAGAGACTGCACAAGAAGATGTGAGTTCCAGTGCCAACCAGTGTAGCAAGCATGGTGGCGTGCTTAGGCAATCGGAAAACATCAGCGTGCACCTGTTTCCAACCGTACTCGTCGACAAGATCACGCTCCTACATATCAATTTGGTATAATCAGATAGCGATAGTACGACAGCCCATAAACTTCTCTCGAATGAAGCTTCGGGAATCATGCGAATTGACAGTATACGCGATGATCACAATAACGAAAAACATGTGCTTAGCACACGATTAAATATAAGCCTGGGTTATTGATATTCAAAGGTGAACGTAGTCTGATGAGGATGAACATGCTGTTTACGAATATATTTGTGTCGCTAATGAAAACAAGAATGCACAGCGAAATACTGGTAATATACGTACATATATCTTGTGGTTGACATGGTAGTAAGGATCAATATAAGCAGTATGGTGCTAAAGAACACAGAACGAAATATAAACACTACCCATCGTTGGTCGATCCGACGAAAACGCACATACACACAGGTTCCTAAACATACATAAAGAGCGGCACACACAAAAGTACAGAAATGGATATAGTTGTATATACAATATCATCAAGGTCATCCTCCCGGCTGTATCTGGCAAAGTCCTTTCTCAGGGTGCGCATTAAGATCATAAACACCAGACCAACCAAAAAAATAACCATCATGAACGAGTTGAAGATGGAGAACCAATGAATCTTGTGCTGGAAAAATGCTTTGTCGAGATATTTGTCAAATCGCTCGTCAAATACTACATCGGATGGAACCCAGGTCACCTGTTGTATGAGGAGCAAAAGTCATAGCTCTAATGACATACCCACGTGTGTGATAGAAATTATGGTAGAATCATCTGTTACAATGACTCATGTACCTCTGGCATGTTAATGAGTCAATTAAAATGAACTAGGTATTGAACGATAATGTGCATACCATTTAGAAATGCCATAGATTAACCGAAACGCAAAGAATGGCTCGAAACACCCCACATGCATGTTTTCCATATTGGCTAATAACAGGCACATGTATAAATACGACGAGTATGAAGTTCTGCCTAATAACTTCTCCTGAAAGTTGTCGTTCACACATAACAACTACATAAACATGTTAAGCGCATTAACATTTTACGCTAAAAATGTATCATCATTAAAAACACGACAGACAGTTTTTTCATCTACAAGCGTATGACATGCAATTCATAAAAACACTAACATGAGTGTACATAACAGACATACTTCATAGGAGAAGGTCAATGTCTGCCCAGGGTACACCTCCACACGGCCGTCGTTTGTAGTGTTTACCACCACAATTCGATCCTTGTTATAACCAATCTCGAATTTCTTGTGAGTCCACACATAGAATTTGGCTTCGGGTGTTGGTTTGTTTGTCTACATAAAAAGAAGTGGTGAGCGAGCGCAGAAGATGGTGATCCCATGGATGTGCTAGAAAGGTATACAAACAACGTATATACATGCCCGATGTTTCATAAACAAATCTTCTGGTAGACCAATAACTTTCGTATACAAATTTAAAGTTTGCAAGCATCATCTCTATGCGGCAAGACAATCATAGGGTATGATGTTATAACTTCTACACCCCTATGTATTTGTCGTTGAACGAACAGTAAACATACCAAACATTTAGTGTTAGCGCGAGGTAGTATCGAATTGGCAAGATGCTCCAAACGTGTATATATACCTTTGCACTGGTTCCCTGCGGATTCTCGTACATGCCCAATACGCTCATGATGGGTAGATCATCAAGATACATCTGGGACCAGTAATTATTCGTAATCGCGTACACGAGTTTCTTTGCGTCCGACTACATAAATAATGCACACACATGACAACATGACAATGGGAGAGGTGAGCTAGTTTCACTTATAGAACTGAAGAACAGATGTAAGCACCACACACGAACGCAGACACAAACACATAAGTTTAGAAAAAAACCACGTAATGTAAAGTACCTACTCACCACTGTAAGTGTGCTGGAGCATGCATCCTGCTTCTCATTGACACCGAACTTAATATTATAGCCAGAGTTTTGTAGTTCTACACCTTGAAGTGCCTCTGCCATGGTTTCGTGGTAATGTCCCACCTGAATTTCACAAATTAATGGTGCGTTGTCAAAGTAAGCCTTTTCCAAGTTGCTATTTTCCCGAATACGTTAACTTGAGAGTAAAAAACAATATGTTGCATACATGAAGCTGTTGGATACAGACGAGGCAAAGGAAACACGGTACCATTTCTTATTCCATTTTCTTCACGCACACGCAGAAATTCGTATCCAACATGCGTTGGTAATATAGTGCTTACATAAAACAGACGTCGAACGTAAAGTCAGCTCGTGTGGAGAAATATAATGCGTAAACACGCACAAGATGAAGTCTCGCTACGTAACACGTCTAAAAATCCTTAATCTCACTACAATGACCTTTATCATACCAGAACAAAACAATTCTCTTGTGATTATTGGACATCATTGACAAATGCTCCAGTAATATGTTGCAGAAATTGCACACGCACATGGCTCCAGACAAACACTTGGTCACTACTGAAAATGGTATTGAATACATATTTCCACACACAATCCGAACATACTTTTGTGTGAGATCCCTGACATATAGGTAACGAGAAAAATTTGTATGTTTCTTGCCGGTTGTGGTAGGGACCCACAGTGTTCATCCACAGAATTACTTGTTCATTCTGTTCATACTTGTGGGTGTGTTCATCGGCGGAACTCAGCCCGGAGAGGGCGAGTAGTGCCACAAATGCGGCGTTTACCAACGGCCGCATGATGCAGTTTACGAAGCGTGTTTGTGACTTAAAAAATCAACTCTAATCACTTCTTCCTTTTCTAGATATTTGCCCTTCCAGCTCACCAATCATGCATAGCACGTTAAAACTGGGGCCACCGACGCTGTGACAAATGATGTATACGAAAATTTATCGATGTATAGGTTTGAATTTGAAGGTGGGGTGGGGTTTTCCAGGACGCGTATGCTGTGTGTGTGTGTGTGTGTTGTGTTGTGTGTGTTGTGTGGGTGTGGGTGTGTGGGTGTGTTGTGTGTGTGTGTGTGTAGTGTATAAAAGTGTTTTTGTTTTGTACTTCGGTTTCTAGGGAAGAGTTCTTGGTTAATTGTCCAGTGTGTAGATGAGGATTAGAAGGCCAAGAAGGAACTAGCGGGCGGCTACTGCGACGGCTAAATCGCGCCCAAAGATAACGTCAACAAAATCTGTAGCAGAGCGCTCAAGCGCTTCGCTTGTCGCTTGCCGCGCACTTCCGCGACATCGCTCGCGTCCCACCCAACCGTCGAACTGGCGAAAATGCAAGACCAACTCAATATATATACACAAGACACACACACAGACACACACACACACACAACACACAACACACAACACACAACACACAACACACAACACACAACACACACCGTCTCTCTCTCCCTCTTTCGCTCTCAAGTCGTTAACTTAAGTCTGACTACTTGTTACAGCAACTATTGCACATGTGGGAGTTGAGACACACACATTCTCACTCTCTCTCTCCTAAAGTGGTTAACTTGACTCCGGCTACTTGTATTTAACTAATGCAGATAGAGTGCTTCTCAACGTACACGTGCACACACTGCCTTGCCTGTGTCTGGTTGAAAGGACGCAGGGCCTGTACTCCGTCAAAAGTTATCTAAAACGCAATCGCTACCCTTGATCTAATATACGTAAGACGTGTCTAAACCTACCTGTCTCTAGTTGCTGCGGAAAGCGCTCTTGTGTTTGTTTGTGTGTGTGCTTGGATAACTGTACTCACAATTTGTAGTCCGGGTTGTTCCTGCCGAATAGAGGTGGGCTCGTACTGTGGCGCTTGTGTTGACTCCCAAGACTTTCCACCGTCGATGAAGCTGTTGTTTCTCCACTGCCCTCTTCTCCCCTAAATGTTTTTTTACCTCAATGTTTTACTTCGTATTGAATGCCTCCGTCTGTTTTCTTCATAGGCCAAGGGACAAGATATATTTACTCAGCTTATGTTCATGAGGAGTCTCTACTGTCGTCACTATTTGTCCTGCACCCACACACCCACGAATTATTCCTGTTCATGCTGTTGTATGTCGTTTGAGAATACGTGGAAATTATGACCGAATCTGAGTCTGCAGACATGACGGGGAAACTGGGGCAGCCCTCCATGAGCTTCTCACAAATCTTTAATTCTTTTGCTGAAAATGGAAGGTAATTCACACAACGAACGACGTATTGCTGAACTCGTATATATATGAAGCGACAAAGAAAGGCATAAATTCTTCGCAACTAGAATATATAACCACAAAACTCTGCATCACGTTATTTTCTGTCCGACACCGTTTTATACAGTAGTCATGTAGAACACAGAAGGCAGACTGTTTCAACTCTACAGCTCCGTATACTCGTTTAGTGAGCTATCTCGTAACATTAGAATATAAATGCAGCAAATCCGAACTCACGTACCACCCCCCACATGCACACACTAACAATGAATGTGCCATCATCCACATACTACCGACAGTACTGTGGTAGGAGAACATGGCAATGAAGTTGGCCAGGAAGTCATGTTCAGCGTGATGAGACGGTCAACTTCAAACGCACAAGCCACAATGGCTACACGTGATTACAATACAAATGCACAGCAGACTTTTCAGCCGGGTGAGTAAACGTTATGTTGCATATCAGTTGCGAAGTTTGTCTTTACATGTATACAATAATATTTTAATCTACTTACGCTCTGCTATCATGCAAGTATCTCATCGCTTCAAGTTGGAAAGTGGAATTACCCACTTGTAAACCAAACATTGTACCTCGAGACACCCGTCTAGGTAAAACCATTATTACAGCAATCGCGCGCCCTGTAATGTGTCTTTATACAGTGAGCATAAATGTATATATGTGAGGTCATGTTCGCGCATATATTATACACATACAGATGTACGTGCTGCATATGTGCAGCTTACGTGTGACAGATGTGTACGAGAAGTGCACTGATCATACCACTCACTAGGTCACATAATCTCTTCAGTTCAAGATGATACTACAATGACGTTCTTGTGTATGGTTTGCTTACGAATCACCTATATTGAATTTTTGGTCTCAGATGGACAAGCTACCAATGCGGGTTACTATGCAAGTGAGCCGCTGGAGGATAACGGACTTTATTCTGGCAGAATTGAGATTGAGGACGGCGGCTATCAGTATATCATGAACCCGATGAACAACCCACTCGGTATACTTCCTGCAACCCTTCCCTCTTATTTGGACAATGTGTCTGCGTCGTATGATGCACATGGCTCGCTGGGTATGTACTTTGTTTGTAGGTCAACTTCTTGCCGCATTATAATATCTTCACCGAGACAAGCGAGCTTTAGAGTATATTTATAGCGTGGCTATCTGCATGCCTTACACAGCATTCATATGATATACGAAATATTAGATATTGTCAACTCGTATGATCACTTTGTAGCTTCATGTAGTTTCTGTTGCTCTCGTGGCTACATAGTGTCTTGATTAGAGCTTGAGATTGTTGTTAGTTATATGTAAGTTATAACATCGCATGTATTATGAACTAACTTTGAATGCTATACTTTATTCGTGCACACAGCGAACCTGATCGGTTTACCTTTCGTGAACGACGGGCGAGCAGCCGATTCCAATGCACAAGGTATACAGTCACACCCCGAGCTGGTACCACCAGCCGCCCAATCACCCCCACTTCCCCTTGATTCTTCTCATACGCCAGTTCCGGGCATATATGGCTTTGGTGTGAATGTGGGTCACTTGGATACTTCAAACCCCACTGGGAAGCTCAACGGGTCAACGACATACTCAAAACTGCTCGATCGCTTGTTCATCAATATCAACGTATACACACCTATAACAATAGCCACGAATAAGCAACCGCCTCCCGGAGCGATGGTGAGGTGTTTTGTTGTGTTTTCTAGTCAGGAGAAGTGTCGTGACATTGTCACACGATGCCCAAATCACCGAAGCCCTACAGATCCTACAAACCAAAGTGTAGACGCGAACGAAGTTCCTCTTAGCCATATGCTTCATGTAAGTCATTTACTATATACATGTATATGTATGTATATGTGCAAGATAGGAGAGAAGACATGAGAGACCAAGTTCATGCGAACATTTAGGACAATATTGCACGTGTAGTAGAATAGACGACCATGACCTTTTTATTTCTCTACGGTGTACATCTATATAGAGATGGACGCATTGGCATATACGTCGTGTGTCCACCTTTTTAGACATCAATATATGATGTTGAACCATTTTCGAACTTACTCTTTTATATAGGTGAGCCACCCAAAAGCCTTATACTGTCCAAGCAATACTGGTATAGAGTCGGTACTCATACCATATCGTCCGACTGAAATATCGTTTGCAAAAGCATCTAAAATTAAGCGTCCGTCTGGGACAACAGACTCTACAACAGATGCGCCCACCCTCCAAGAACACACATATGTGCGGTTTATGTGCTTTTCTTCATGTCCTGGCAGTATAAATCGCGAAAATATTCATGCAGTGTTCAGATTAGAGCTTGGTGACGAGATTTTGGGTGTGGCATCATTAGACACTAAGATATGTTCATGCCCCTCCAGAGATAAAGCGAAAGCCGAGAAACTCGCGCGTGCGCACGTAGGTATGAGCGATAGAAATAGCAATGCGAAGAGTATGAAACACGAGGTTCGAGGATCTGATGGTGCGGGTACAGTGAAGAGAAGATCTCCAATAACGCATTCGGTTTCCAGCGCATCCACGCCATCCAATCAGAAAGGTTTTGTGGGGCCTGCGAGTGTACTCACCCGCTCGGCAAGTCAGCGACTACAGGAAAATAATATGCAAACACGTACTAAGGGACAAGCGGATAGTTCCATGTATAAAAGTAATATACATTCACACCCAAATGGCATCAATATCAACGGTTCCACAAAGTTGATGGCTAGGGGAAGAGAAGACTCAAACAGACTTGGCAGTGGCGTTGACAATGGTTTAGAACATACGAATGGTGGAGGGAGTACACGAACATATTATAACGTTAGCGCTATGTTAAATAGCAATACACGAGAGCCAGGGGGACACAATAAGTTCGATGACGAACTGTACTATGTCACAGTTCGTGGACGAAAAAACTATGAGATACTTAGCAGAGTTGCTGAAGGACTAACATGCACTTCCCAAAAGCCCCAGCGCGCACTCAGCTACAGGTGTCGTATGAGGAGTTGTGTATACGCGTGTACCAATCAACGTTCACTCCAAGCTTAGTTTGTGCTACACACTTGTATGTCGGTATATTGTATAATATGTTTGTCTTATTCTCATGTTTTGCATGTATGCGTGCGTACATGTAGTGCGTTTAGACGTTCCTGCCAACATGTTCGAACTCACCGGGATACAACCATTTTTCTCTTAGGCGGCATCCAGGAGCACCGGCCAAAGTTCAATCAATAGTAGTGTCTAATCACAGCAGGTTAGTGCGTAAGTGTACATGGGTTGTCCATGATAAGGAAATATGTGGTGTGGTTGATTCTAAGTTTTGTTTTTATTTGGTACATAGTGTATACGTTATTTTAATTACATCTGAACACAATGATTTCACTTGTAGAAAAGCATAAGAAAGATGTTTGTCTTAAATATGCGTTCATTTCACTCATATATTTTGGATATTTTCTAATGCGAAGCAAGGAACCTGTAAAACCAATCTCAAGTGAACGTGCGAGAGCAACGGCAATTCCACGTGTAGTTACTTCTTCAATAACTTCCCCACACATTCCAACGAGTCAAGGTGATATAACTACGCCTAAGCGGTCAAAACGACTTCTGGTATCCTCAGAGGCCAAAATCCAATCACCTGCAAGAAGGTATAATAGGCACTACTGATTATTCGCGACAAGAAAAATTGTGTGTTTTTGTATTTCTTGTGTTCTCTGATTTTACTTGATCAGTACTGTCAATGTCAATGAGCATAGATGGTTTGCACTATTGGAAGTGAGTTTATGATGATTGTTTTCACACAGATAGGATTTTGTATGACTGTTACACAAGTGGGAGGGTTTACAGTTGAATGTGCACTTAATTATCGTGAAAGAGGGAAGAGTTGATGAAACTATGCAAATGACTGTGAAATTACTTGATGTCAACTAGACTTTGGAATTTTTGAATTCTTATCGACAAAGATATGCATAGTTTATCAATGACTTTGTGTTTGTCATTGCACCAAGAATGTTGTCTTTATTCGTTTGAAAAACTGTTACGCAGAGCAATAGGAAAGGGTGTTGATATAACTGTGAACGGCTCAGAAGTCAGACAAAATAATCCCAAGAAATCTCGAGTTAATGGGCAGAATAAGCCAGCCACAAGTATGTGTTTGTGATGGGTGTAGTATAGAGCAAGAAACGCAACATGAAAGTAATATTAGTGAATACATATATTTAGGTGAACGATTGTTTGAAAGTGTACTGCTGCATGGATATGAAGAATTCTAACTCTCACTATACACTGGTATAGGACAAGGAAATAAAACCCATCGAGCTGTGCAGAACAACGCCGATGGAAGCTCGACCGAAGAGGAACCAGAATTGGCAGATAGGTCCATAATACCACCTTTAACTAGCAAAAGCCGCATTTCAGTACCAACTAGATCCCACCAAACTAGACGATCATCTGCGAGGTTAAACTAGGTAGTTGAAAAATGAATTTTCCTCTCAGTACATCACTACCAAAAAGATAAAAGCATGAATGACCGTGCCGGTGGGTCCAATGCTTGTTGAAGAAATCGTTTATATATACTGAACGTTAATACAACAAAATGAAGTAAACAATGGGCGTAAACAGTACCCGGCTCCGATGTATGTACAATATATGAAAAGAAATGGCTGGCTAGCCGTTACGTGACGAAAGTAGACTCACAGTTTTGTGTTACAAATTGTACTTTTTTTTAAGCGATCTTTGCGATTATAGTTACCATGAGACACAATAATGGGATTGGTTGAACTTACGATTAAGAAACTGTTTCACTGTTATTAAGATTAAACGCAAAACGAACACCAAGTACTTGTAGCTGCAGTATTTCCGTCGAAACTCCAGTCCTTCATGTTGTCCATAGACTATAAATTTTGTGCTCCATGTTATCCTTTTACTAACAATTAAACGCAAAACAAACATTAAGTATTTGTAGCTGCAGAATATATTTCCGTCAAAACTCCAGTCCTTCATGTTGTGCATAGACAATATAAATCTTGTGACTTGTCGCTTTTATCTGTGGGATATGAAATATAAAGCATTGTTCAATGAAAATCGTCTAGGACTGGGTATACTTGTGTTACCATTGGCTGGCTATCATTAGGTGCCACGATATGAACTCATCTAGTGTGTACATACTACAAGTCAGGCAAGTACACGCATAGGCGAAGGGGATGACAGTTCCAGAGACCCTACGTCACTTCTACATTATCGATTCGAATGGTATTATTTCTCTTTCTATCGCGGCTTGCAGAAAATAGACTTGCATTTACCTACACAAACTAAGCTCGAGATACATCTCTGACGCATTTAGAAGGCACGACACCCAACACCGATATGAGCTCACACTTTTGATCTATGAAAGTGTTTGAATTTCTTGTCGCCAGTCGCCATCATATATCCACTTCAAGTAGTTCCTCGATCTCAGTTGTAATTATTATTAAATCGTAATCTTTGTGCATCCGTCGCAATCTCAATCACATTGCGTTTCTACGTGTACTGACAGACACATCAACGTTGCCTTCACCGTTTCATTGCGATGCTGTGCATGTCGGCAATATTTGGCGACAAAACCAGAAGAAGATCATCACAATAAGTAAGTTTATAACTGATGAGAAATACGGATGGTTCGTCCCATTTTTACCCGGAGTGGCGTACTGCCCTCATGCAAGTCTGTTCATCACACCCCTGGTTATCACAGATGCTGGTACGCCCAGACTTGCTGAACATGCCTTAGTCAAGGGATGTTTTGTGACTGCTTCCTCCAGTGTGTCCGGAACTTCGAGTATAAAAATCGCCAATTAAATTGAAGACTGGGAGGAAGATAATCACAGCACTGTTGATGACAAAATGGCTAATGCTTGTGCCTATGGAGTGTATAAATTATGTTAATTTTGTAGTTGATTATATGTAAGTTATGTTCTGATGGGCTCCTTCTTGTTGTGTGTGATTTGCGTTTGTGGGCTTAATTTTTCACCTTGTAGTAGCACCTCAGAGAGCGCCCATATTGCTTATAAACCGGAAGTTAATAAAATGAATAATAAATGCAAACTCAAAACATGAACTCTCTTGAAAATTGATGTCCAATTTATGGAACCTTCACAGACTCGCACTTCGATCTTAAATATACATTCATGCGATGAAATGTATTTGATAAAGTAATAAATCATCTTGAACCACATTTTATACGAGCCCAGCTACTACATACGCCACAAGTAAGATCAGACAATGACGAACAATAATATGCTAAATATTCTCACTCAGTGTTATGATATCATGGTAGCGACATCATATGCATCCTGATTAAGGCATATATGTGTAACATAAGCACAGTGCAACATGCCTATATATCCACTAACTGTATATCTATAGTATGATAACACATTTACCTATTTCAAGCCAACTGCCCTCGTCTCTTACAAGGAAGAAGAAATTTATCGACAAAACGTCCGCCATAGCAACCACCACCAAAAACAAGGCTGTCGAAGGTACCTGTCGGGCAGCATTGATTCCTCGTAACGTACAGGAAACAACCACTTCAGGAATGAGCACCTAGGTGTTTAAATAGAGTTAGTAATAAACCCATGACCATGACCTTGTAGGGTACAAGATCGTCATGCCAGGTTCATGTTTGACAGTACAATGAACTTGCTTGTGTAATATAGAAAAAGGAATAGAAAACTGTTCTGTGATAACATTGGTGTTTTTTATATGTATGAATAAGTTACTCCGTATACGTAAAATGTTGCATTGGTGCTGCTATGACCATACAACAAATTATGTATACAAGTTAGTTGTGCGTATGCTGTTCGTTGTACATATCTCCTCTGAACCTACAATCCATGTTCACACACATTCAGTGTACAAGTAAAGTTCGTCTTTTTGATTTCGACTCCTATAGGTACGTTGAAACAACCGACTGTAACCACTTCTCACATAAAGAACACATAACTAAAAGCGCAGGTGCAACCATTTTAGTACTCATACAAAAAGATAATACCTTCGCAAAATGTATACGCACACAGAAATGTGCGCAAACAATAAACTAGCATACCTTGCCGATCATGAGGGCACCCATTGCAAAGGGTGAGAAAACAGTCATGAAACGATAGCACGATGACGGATCAAAGGAACTGACACTCGCAATATTCCCCATTGCAAAAAACCCATAGAGCAAAAAGTACAGATAGAAGAACGCCACATGCAGATCCCCCAGGCTGATAGTGTCCTCTCCCGTGCGACCAGCACATTTAAATGGAAGTGCATTTTTCTCGAACTTCCTTCCTGTTGTGCCATTCACATTAGCATTTTCGTCAGCACTAACCGTAGTACATTCACCCACACTGGGAGTACCCCTAATTATTGCTTCGTCCGCGTTCATCTCTTCGATAGACAGCCACAGCAACATGGTCACGCACAAGCACGTGTAAAAGGCTGTCTCATAACTGATACTGAGCATGAAGAACGGTGCAGAAAACCCACCACACACTGTAGCTATCTTCACTGTCACGCATTTTTCATTCCTTACCACCAAGGGCACAAGCAACGCATAAGGTATGGTCATCCAGGTCCACATCCGATTCATTAGCGGTACTATCTGTTTTGTTTGTAGAAGTAGCGTAGAATGATAAAGTATACAGAGCGAGATTAATAGTATTACTGCTTCTATGTAGAGTAGCAGTTTGGCCTTTGCTGTGACATCTGGATTTGTGGTGGTGTTTGCCCACACACCCAAACCCACACCAAGCACTAGCCCCATCCCAATTATAAGATATGGGTCACTATGTTTTTCCACTGGTAAAAGCGGGAATATTGCATCGACAAAGCACATACACGCCCACGTGAGTAGTATGAGTTTGCGTTTGTACGGTATGGCAGATGAGTTTACTTGGTTGACAGCCCCATCTAGTTCATCACTCTTCTTCTTTGCGTAACGTTGTCTAAGGGGATTGCATGTGAATGTGTGCTCTGTGTTAGCGAAGAAAATGTAGAAAACCTGCATCTCAGTATGGGACTGCAACTGGAATGAGAAGATGACATTACGCTACCAAAACGAACGTTTGTAAATAAAGCTGCAAAGTTTATGCGAAGGTTGACCTCATTACTTAAATAGCCACTGCTAGACAGGAGAGGAGTCTACCATACATGCCCTTCAAAAAACATACGTTTGCACCTTTGCATACAACATGTGTGGTTGAAATGTGGCGTACGACCATGGTACTCTCCACCATGAGATACAATAACAGCAGTAGACGAATGACGAATACTTTCAAATACATACATGTACACATACACACCATATATAGATATACATTTGTATGATACGCTACTAGTGACTGTCCTTGGATATACCTAAATAGTGACTGAAGTGAACTAGCATATGGCGACAGCAAACCAACAACCAGATGAATGGGAGACAACATCCAGCGATAAAAGAAAACCGCAACTAAACTTTCAAGACCTAAGAAAATCACCAGTGCTACTACGATGGTCTATTAAAATTAATTGAATGGTGTGTTAGTTTAAGTGTGTGTTTCGTGCTAGTAAACCACCAAAGTCACGGTACACATACACAGATGTTGGAACATCTGTGTATGGAACATCTGTGTATGTATGCTCAGGTGTACATATGCTGTGTATGTGCGATAGATGTGCGTCCTGGTGTACATACAAGACATGATACAAGACTTCCAGGTGAGAATACATCGATAGATAACTAAATACATTTAAATATCATGCAAGTAGAAACTAGCTTCATCCGGTGCATGATATACACTGTCGCACTTGATGAACAGAAATATATGTATACCCAGGAATATTAATACATTATATAGTTGGTACCACCTACAAAGGGTATTAGTTCGGTAGAACCTACAAGGATAAAAAATATAACTGCAAAATAAACTAACTACAACCCATTATCCACAAAGAATGTAAAGATACCTCTAACCATCGCTTTTCTTGATTGAGGTATAAGCGTATGTCAAGCAGGATATCGTAGTGAGTTATTACTAAGCCCCAAAACAAAAAAGGAAGAACGGCGTAGAGCATCTGTTGTGTGCCATAGAGCAGATTATATTAGTGTACACATATACTTGTACGCACGTGTGAGCGCGTCCGTTTGGGTACGAAATGCATTGGCGTAGACACAATCATACAAATGTGGAAATCTGCGCAGTACTAGACATATTCAAACAAAACTGCTACAAAAAACACAAAACATTGTCACCTGTAGTAACTAATATAGAACTTAACATACACCTATATTATCTAGGAGTTCAAACCTGATATTTTTGCTTGTGACTACATGACTGACTTACAAAATGGTAGGGAAGATGCTGATACAAGATCATAAAACTAGCGGCAGCGGCCATTGCACTGCAGTAGCGCTCCACTAGTTGTGTCCTATGAGCAATCGACTCTACATATGTTACAAATGTGTATGTCGCCGTCGTCTGTGTATACGTAATATGTACATATACAAACGAATTGAATATTATTTTGTGGCGGGAAAATGTAGAACCGTGTATGTAAGTATGTAAGCACGTACATGCAAATTTAAGATGTTTGGGTTGAACATGCTTTCATCGATTCGTTCTTGCAAAAACGTGCATTGTCCTATTACATAGGGCACCAGATGAGGAATACTACTGTGCATAATTATATAAGCGCAGCAAAAACTAGGTGATGCCTTGGTACATGCGATTATGTGCACATGTTAGCATTATGACAAATCTCGACGTTTGTGGTCACTTGCTGAGCTCCGACACAATGCCGAACTATTCATTCACCAGTTTGTAATACAAAACGAGGAGTAAAACACAAAAACTGTGGTACTATTTGAATATATAATGCTAGCAAGTGAGAATAGGCCAATATATTTACATATAGAGCAGTATTACCATTTTGTCGCGAGCACAAGAACATACCAACTGCTTTACTTTTTGCGTACGGCGGATCACACACACTGGTGTGTAGTGATATACAATAAACATGGTCACAAGTGAGAGCCACCCAGCGTATGAAATCACGATAAGGCTTTGCAAGAATAGACGGTCGTATGTCTGAAAGTATCTGCAGGTCATATGTATACATGAAGCAATAATATGAGTCTTGTCCGCACTACTGTGCTGTAGAATCTATATAGCTGTGTGCATTGATATTTACCAATTTACTTGGAGTACTGCGATGGCGAATGCAAGTATGAACTGTGAAAAAGATTTTAATATATATGGTTCACATGTTTCATTTTCGAAGCAAATTAATATAATCATGTTAATAGACGTGCTCACCTGTAAGCGTCTCTCAGTATTGCAATGAACTGGTCCGTTGTGTCAAGTGCCAATTGATACTGTTTGGTTGCAAGTAGTTCATCAATCCTGGCAATGTAATCGTCCATAGATATAATTGGGGTTGCCATTCCTGAATCTGCAATTCAGCTACATGTATTTACTTACAGATTAAGGTGCATGTGCTTGTGTGTATGCCTGTGACTGCGTACGTGTTTATGCGTGCAAGAGTATGTATATATTCAAACGTACCTGCATTACTATTCAGATTATATCCATTGAAAGGCTTGAAGAACAAAGATGTATACGCTCTGTCCCTTGCAGCCGTTTGAACAACACGTAGCATTTGCACAGCATTAGCGTATAACGCCTTAGCCTTGTGCGCATTAGATACACTTAGAAAATCAATAGGTAGTTTGCCTACCTAATGATTGAAAATATTGTTGAAAGAAATTACGAATTTTGGCAAGACGCATACGTGCAAATGCCTGATAGAACCCCAAATATACTTCCGTCACACTCATACACACGTATATACACCAACATACGGAGTTCATAGGAAACGGCACATTAATAAGCGACGCCATTAGAGGCGCCACATCCGCCTGCTCGATGTCAATTCGACGAGAACTCTGAAGCAGACCATAGAAGTCCATCTGTTGTGCATAACCAACAGATACAAAGCATAGATGTAATATTGAGCTTTACCAAAATTCGTATGCAAAACATGATATGGTGAGGAAATGGTATATCAAGGTTAGTACAACTTTGAAATTCGTTCAACGGAGCAGATGGTGAAGATGTAGAGGTCACTTAATTCAAGTACAATTCCATGATCTGCATAAAAATGTATGTACTTCATGTTACAGTTTATGTTCAAATATTAAATATTTCATCACACAATATATAATGAAATGAGCATGTAACAGTATCCACGGCATATTTGCACAGCAAGTTTTGTCTATACCAGCTAGCACAATAGTAAACGCGACTCGTCACCGAGCATAATATGTACGTACATATTCTAATGTACTATACGCCACATACGTCGTTGCTCTGTGTACTATTATCGCCAGTTTCATTTTCATTGCCCGCAATACCCGCGCCCCAGCACACAATCGGCGTTTCAGTTTCATCAGGATGGCCGCCTCCATGTGATCCTCGGTTGCTCATACCATGATCAGCAGTAAATACAAATCTGCCATGGTACAATACAGGCACACGCATTCGTATCCATGCACATACACGTAAGAGGTGTGCAAAAATAAAAATATGGGCATATTTCTCTACATCGGGTGTTGCCAAATGCCCGTTCCAGTATAATCAGATAAATTCCACCATCCCCATATAAACATTTCTCGAATATAACAATTCATGACGGGTACAATCATATGAAATATTTTGTATATACAAGTGTGTTTGTGTTTGAAAGGATATTATCCTTACTAGATAGCTGTGTTGTACACTTGAAATATAAACAAATAAAATATTACAATGTGACAATAATGTATTGTTAGGGGAAGAACTTAGTATAGGAGTGTCGGTATATATATATACGTACATGTGATTGTGTAAGAGTATTACTGTATGGTTTCGTGTTTTTATGGCCTTTTCAAGTGAATGCGTAAGTCTTATTCCTGCATGCACGCATGTATGTCACGTACATGTGATTGTGTAGAGTATTACTGTATGGTTTCGTGTTTTTATGGCCTTTTCAAGTGAATGCGTAAGTCTTATTCCTGCATGCACGCATGTATGTGCGAGATTTGAATCGTTTGACATACGCGGTTTGCCCATCATGTCCATAAAAGTCTTCAATCTCCCGGGAAATTCTCTTGATACCATCGTCAACCAATCGTATGTTGTCCAAGTATTCCTGTGAGAATGGCCGATGTGTATGCCCATTCGTATCAATACCTGTTTGGACATGTTTCATATTTTAATGTGTGGCTCTCCACGAATAGATGGTATGAATATGCATAAAGTACTATCATTGTCAATGTAGTATTTTCTGTTCTGGTTGAAGTGCGGGTACCGCCTGTTTGCGTCGATATGTTCCGCGCCCCTGATTGTTTCGGCAGCATGTGATGTGTGCGTGTCTCTCACTAAACTACGTAGTACTACCTCGCATACTTCAAATTGGTTACATAGAAAACAATACTACATCTGAATAGGACGAATTAATTGTTTGGATTGTGCATTCAGGCAATGGATATTTTGGATCAATACTAAAGAAGTGTTCTTGTACTGATATGTCCGTGTAGTCATATCTGTTGTCTATCCACAGCAAGCGCATGCTTTTCTAATACGATTGAATTTCATAAAATCACCTAAAGTTTCACTTCACCAGACTATTGTAGATTATTTAGAGCAGCATGCAAAAACATCAAAGTACTGGTTGGTTAACATATTGTCGACTGGCCGGCACACACGCATAAACTATAATGAATACATAATAATGCTAATGCACCGGCAATTTCAAAAAAAGCTTGTCTCACGCGTACAGACCAGCAGTGTGTATACCCGGCTATGTACCTCCGAAACCATAAATCTTGACTACGGCAAGCACTAACAGAATCTTGGTTTTACATACACCGGATACCCAAAATATCACACCCTACTTCGTGGTGCTCGGCAAGTTTTTCTTTCAAGTTCATGAATATCAATTGCGACAAAGTCAAGCACTGGAGTCACACGCGAAGAGCAATTATTAATAAAATTACATACCCAGTAGATGCAGAAACAATACCACTTTGTCAGAATGGAGCAGTTCAGAGAGCTTCGGATCCACAGCAGCTCTCTCCATAGTCTCTCTTACACGATCGAAAACCCACACATCCAATTTCGAAGCATCTTCTGTACCACCAAACTCTTCGAGATCAGCTGGGTAGGTATGCGACACAACATGACCATCTTCTAATCCCGGACCGTAAGTGAACATAGGTACTATGTCTGGACTGCCCCAACCAAATGTGTATCTGTTGTTGTAATACATGAAGACACAGAGTAAGCAAACGGGTGGACGCATTCCTACATACGTGGGTGCTGCCAGAACATTATGTACATACAACTCAGAATCCAACGTGGAGTGCAAAGTGTAGATAGTCCTAGCCTTCGTATCTATGGTACATCATGCCAGCAGCAAATACAAAGCAGCACGTCCGTACTTATTTTTATGAACGCACGGTTGCGTCGCTTAAAATTTCACATTTGTGTATGAAACATACATGCGATTGGTAATAACAAATACTTGGACACAGTATTTCAAATATATATCAATGATCAATAGGATCAGAGCAATAAATGAGCTATAGATATAACCCTGAGAGTAACGTGCATACACTTGAGTGAGAGTTATTACAGCATATTGCTAATACAATGATATCAACATCTTCCAGTGCAATGTTGGGTATGCACCATACATGCGTGTATGTGAATGAGCCAACAATATATTACATAAAGCATACGATGGACAGTGTGTTAGTATGCAGTTGGGCATGCTGACAATTATGTATAAGCATATAACCTTACTGTTATGTGTAAATATATTGTTTAATATGTGAAAACGATAAATTGATATGCACATGAACTACCATGTTCGAATCAAGCATGTTTGCGCTCGGACTTGTATGCGAAGAAAGACATAGTCATATATATTGTCACACATCATATGTTAATTGTACTCATAGTGGGCCGAATGTGGAACGCTTGGTCGAACTATTGGGCATCAGTGTGATATGTACACATGTATCATGCATTAGCGGTATCTTTTGTAATATGCTACAACATCCTCGTTTAGAAACAAGGCCATCAATTTGGTGATGAACTTTTGATTTGATTGTAAGGTAGTCGATATTCATACACATGTTTGGTGTGTTCGTTTTCTGTGCACGCCATTCTCGCAACTTGTGTAAAAGTTTTTACCTGCTTTGATTAAAGACACTGTCAAACTCTACAGGATTTTCCTTCCAACCTTTGGTGACAGCAGACACATCTTCATAGAAGCCAGCAATCATAGCCACATGTCCTAACATTGAATCCCAACAACTGATTAGTGATGTATACATATTCATTTGTTCTGCGTGATTATGAATACTAAATCAACAATGAAGTTGGGAATTTAACACAAAGACTGTCAAGCTCGTGCGTCATATAGATATGCGCGACTACTAGAAAAAATATGCTTTAAAGCGCAAACTACGCAGGCACACAGCGCTTTCGAGTATATATGTGTACCTTCGACCACCGAATGACAATCTTCGCAAGTTTGCCTTATTATACGCAACACCACAGTGCTAAACATAGAGGTAAAGGCACATTAATATCATGTGTACCTGGCCTAGATTCAGTCGGAACACGCGTACGTGATACTCCCCATCTTCCAACCGTGTTGGCCTGTTTAAGAAGGAACGGTGAGAGCGGAGCACCTTCCGGGCCTAATCCATAAGCCTTATCGGCTCTTAGTCCATCGCCAACAAACAATACTAGTCGTTTTGCAGGTGCTGCGGTAACGATGTCAACGGGCTGCATTCCATGTGTTAAAGGCGATGTGAAGTATATGTCAAAGATCGAAACCAAGCATAGCACATGAAACACAACTCCAAACATGATCAGTTTTAAAGAAGCTCTCCGCTCGTCGTTGATGAAGAGCCCAGAGAGCCCAGACATGAATGGCCTATAAATTGAAGCTGTGCCATTAACATGAGACTTGCTATAAAACCGACGAGTCAAACTCGACGTCAAATAATCAACCATGTCGGTGAGAATACGTATAATGTGACTTTCTTCACTCAGGCAGAAAGGTGAGCTAACGAACGCACAATTGACGTCCACCTTGCGTGCGTTTTAGTGATAGACCGACAGACAGACACCTCGCGAACGCACAAATGGCATGCATCCACGGTGCGTGTGTTTTATTGATAGACAGCACTTGAGTTTTGTTTTCGACCGTGGTCTGTATAGGCAAAAGTAGGTGTCAAGCAAGTGTCAAACGCTTCTTACATCACTTCCGTCGTCATAACAACCATGACCAGATGAAATGAAGTGGTAAAATGGTCTGTCTGTCTATAC
The DNA here is from genome assembly GCA_033442365.1 of Creolimax fragrantissima. Taxonomy (NCBI): domain Eukaryota; class Ichthyosporea; order Ichthyophonida; genus Creolimax; species Creolimax fragrantissima. The sequence continues at coordinate 871,048 of JAWQFL010000007.1, forward strand.
GTAAGAAAGAGAACCTCCATCAATCAATACACTTGTAAACTGTTTTTTGAATTGTAATGCGTTTAGTTCATTCTACGGATATGATAGCTAATATAAACCCTAAATGCCAGTAAACTGCTCCGCAAAACCTAATCGTAAACGGCAGATCCTATGCAACATATACTTGTGTAAAGGAATATTTTGTCGTCAACTAGGCGTATGAGTGTTATATTTAAGAATGCTACGTTACGCTCGTCATCGACATGATAATATGATATGGTTTTTTAGGAGATTTATTTTACCAAGTGACTTTTGATGTATAAGGAACTAACTATCACTCCCGTATTAAAAATATACCAACTCATATACCACAAATATTGCGGTATTTACTACGTGCATTTTTAGAGACTTGTAGACAAACACACTGTACATACGTATGAACAAAACGTTGGTGAACGATCGTCAGCAGTCGACTACGTTAAGAGTATGTAGCACAAAGTCAAATGAATTATGTGTCTTGTATATCCATGTTAACTTGTGATGTGCGATGAAAATGGCAAGTAATAACCCACTAATAAATTTTAGTACTTGTCCTATGATAGTTGTAGCCAGGCGTCTCTTATTTACAATCTAACTATTGACACAGCAATAGCATTCGGTGCACATCTTAACGTTACCGCACCATCCTGATTGTTTACAACACGTTTCGGACTCAACACACCTGATACAATTAATCGATCACTCCACTTTGATGAGCTGAATGCGCAGTTCTTTAGGCGATAAAGTGTCTGAACAACAGGAACTGTTGGTATACGCGCAAATATCGCCGCAGTCTCTTGTCTCGCAAGAATCTTGACTGTAAACCTAAGCACAGTAGAGTTGTTTACTCGCTGACGCTTAATGGCGGCAACCATGAAAAGCGCATAAACGGTGAAAATTATCTTTATTGCAAAAACATAACTAGTTCAAAGATACTACTACTACGGTGACAGCCGTTACCGGTTCTTCTTTTTGTAAGTGTCGTGGTTCGTTTTAGATCAGAATTGTCAGACATTGCGTAAAACTCCCATTACATATCAACATTCAGCGTGTGCTATGCAAACCGATTATATTGTAAGGTTCCAATACAGTGTATGCGAAGAGTGTAGTAGTTTCAGTTGGACGAAATCGTATTGTATGGGAAGGAAGGCAAAAATTGAATACTCAAACTACTACAACCAGTACAACATATTAATATTAGACTCGCACTACTTGACTAATACTAGTTCTACTACTTACTTGCTACTAACTCAACGACTTCCACGGCTTGCACGAGTGCAATACATCTACTTAACTTCTACTTAATGCCTTCCTGCAGTGTTATAAAAATAGAAAATAAAGGTTCCAAAGCAGTTTTTGTGGCCAAGAGTGCGGGGAGAATTAAATTTTATTTGTTGGTTGCTTGAATAGATGAAGCTGCTTATTTGATTGAATGTTGACTAATTTGTTTGTTGCCTGTGGATGATTAATACATTAGAGTACTCCAGTTTAGAGTTGTAACTTTTCCTGCCCTATCATTAGCTAATTCAAAGAGGAACTACTCCATAAAAACTCGAACTGTATCACCGTGTCCTTCGTATATTTACTTCTATTGCTATTGGCTTACTGTTATTCATTAAACCAATCCGAATTTTGAAAATGTTAAGTGCTATGGTAAGTTAATCAGTGAGTGACTAAAAAACATATTCATACAACTGGGAGATATTTTATTTGTACTTGAATATTATAATATAATAAATGGCGGTCTTTTGAACAAATCCTTTCCACGCATTTTGAACCTTTCCACGTATTTTTAACTTGGCCCTTACATACACACACACACACATACACATTCACACACACATACACATTCACACACACATACATACACACACATATACATACACATACACATATACACACACACACTCACTCACTCACTCACTCACTCACTCACTCACTCACTCACTCACTCACTCACTCACTCACTCACTCACTAACACCCACACACACACACGTACACATACATACACACACTCACACACACGTACACATACATACACACTCACTTATACACACTCACTCACTCACTCATACACACACACTCACTCATTCACTCACACTCACACTCACACTCACACTCACACTCAAACTCACACTCACACTCACACTCACACTCACACTCACACTCACACTCACACTCACACTCACACTCACTCACTCATAATATACGCGCGCACACATAGCCGAAAATCAAAATTAGATCGACAGTTAGTTCTGTAGATTGCGTGTTGGCGTACTCTGCACAGGGGGGTATCTAGATGGTGTCAACCATGAAGCGAGCAACAAGAGAATCAAGTAAATAGAGAGTGCATACCTTTCATCTTTATTATGTGTTTCATTGACGTTTGATTGTTTATCGTGCATTGTTTGTTTGCATATGTTATGCACCAGATAACTAAATGTCCATATGCAAATCTGTCATCGATTGCGAAATTGATTGTTGATTTACAGTGAAGACAGGTGATAGCGACAATCGCATGCTGTGTGCTACTTCTTACCTTGATCTAACGTATGAAATATAGTGGGTGATACATTTAATATGTTGTGCGTGTATGCGTGTTGGTGTTTGTAAACTTGTCAGTACTACATACCGCTGCATTCTTTGTGCACATTTGTCTAACGTGAAGGTTTGCTATCTTTTATTGCTGTTTTACGCTCTAGTTACGTCCAGTTAGTGTCTGCGCGTATATATGTCAACCCACCGCCTAATATGCAGTGGAAATTCTTCAAATTATATATGTATATGTTATCTTAATAGTACTCAAGTACTCAGTATATTTAATTCGTATATAAAATGTACGCCATGTTCGCTAAGCTCCTTTTTACAAGTGTGCATGGCAATTAAGCCACATAGTCCCATAGACAGTTATATATGCTACTCTACGTATTCGTCAAATGATAAGTTTTTACCTGTTGTGGATGTTTTGGTATGCTAAATAGAATAAATCGATTTTGCGTGACACTGCTCGATCGTTTTAAAATTTTCTATGTAGCCATTATGTATGACCAGATCTTGAGATACTGATGGGACAAGACTATATTTTATATATCCTGTCGTTTGTCACCATGAATGTAGCCGTTGTACGGATTTTTTGTTAGTGTATATTCCAATGTATTAGTTTTATTAGTATTATTCTCGCGCAGAAATAGAAGCACAAGGTTAAGTCCAAAGTCAAAATTTGTAGCTCTACATTTATCATGTATTGATGATCAGGCATTTTATTGATTTCGATTCTGATGATATCCCACGAGTTTAGACGATTCTCTCATTTACTCGTTATGATGAACTATGGACTTGTGTCTCAATCCTAACAACAAGCATCTGATACTTACAAATCAGCTCCCGAACTAGATAAGGATGGTTATGTCAGGAACTCGCACACTGTCATTCGTAATACAAAATATGTTTGCGACACAGTCCATGGCCAGGTACAATATATTCGCTTGATGTGTTCCATGCGTGATACAAGCGTATACATGGATGCGAAAAAAAAAGGATAGCCATAGTGTCCACTATCAGATAGTTCTATTCTTATAACTTGAGCAAGTTCTGGATGAGCTCAAGAGTAAAGGAACAATAAGATGCTAATTAATTTAATCGCTCTCGGTTTTCTTTTGACAGATCCCACTTGAACCAATCGAACTACAGTTCATCGATACGCCTCAGTTTCAACGGTTGCGTGATATTAAGCAACTTGCTAATTGTCTACTCGTGTATCCGGGGTATGCTAGTTATATATGTACTCGTGCGTGTATTTGTGTTTACGATGATGCATTTTGTATATTACTATGCGAGGAGCATGTCCCTGGCCCGAACCGTGCATATACTGCAAATACATTCGTTTCAGTTCATAATGACGTACATTTACGTATAATGTATGGATATGCAGGGCAACACACACCCGTTTTGAACATTCCCTCGGCACTAGTTACCTAGCACGCGAGTGGGTAACCAAGCTACAACGAAATCAACGAGAGCTAATGATTGATCAGCGTGATATTGACTGTGTGGCTATTGCCGGGCTTGTGCACGATTTGGGTAAGTGTAAGAGATGAGTAACGGAGACTATTGATCAAGTATGCGTTTCATACAAATCGTCACTATTATATTCATGATAACATTTCGCCTGGTATTGCCTTACTGTACTTGTCAGTGATGATGAGGAAACACCAAGAATCAGCATAAATACGTGTAAAACAGAATCATGTGACGCATCAAAGGTTCACAAATTTGAACTCAGTGCGTATGGTCATTGTTATGCTTCGACATTTGGTCCTCACACAGTAAACGTCTGCATACGAACAGTGCTCCGTTGTTTCTGCTCATCATTTCCGTTCACCCACTGTGTGTTTGGTTGTTTATAAAGTTTTCTATATGGATCATGCTTGGCGCTAATTACCTGACACATTGTCAATTGACAAAAAAGATGTGGTTCTAATTTTCCCGCGATATAGATTTTTGCAGATTTCCTTGCTGCACACAAACGTACATGTTCAAATGCTGGTTATTTTCTTTTTCTCCTAGCCACTAATGCACTTGTATCAACTTACGTACTATCAACCATACGCATACTAATACAGTGAAAAGTGTAAATATTTGCTCAATCCTGCTAGTTCATTTTATTATTATTGATTTTAGGGCATGGTCCGTTCAGCCATTTGTTTGACGGCCCATTCATGTCGAAGATCCAGTAAGTTTAACAATACGATCACATATCCTATATGTGTATACATTTTAAACTCTTGAGAATGTTTGCGTACGCCTTCTTGGTGATGGGCACCTGGATCAAATAGACTGTGCTTGGCGCACTACATAAATATATGGATTTTTTTATGTCCTTTGTACGAGTATGAGCTTAGTCGAATTTGTGCGTGTGCCGATATCCTTATGATGTTAGTTTGTGCTGCTACGGGTAAAAATGATCACCTCCTTTACATGCAACTCGTTGCTATGAATGACTAGTAAATGTTAATTCGTGAGTATGCTCAAAGATATACACTGTACGTTATACATATTCCAGTTATATACACACTGTAAGTACATCTTGACTGCTACGTGAAGAAATGATCAATTCCTCTGCATGCATCGCTATGAAAGACTAGTAAATATTGATTCGAGAGTATCTTCACGGATATACATACAATTATACATATTTCAGTTATATACACACTTTTAAGTAAGTACACTTCTTGCCTGCAAGATTATTTCTGCTTTCAACGAATTTGGACATACGCATCAACGCTCATCCACAAGCGTATAATTATTAAAAGCACACATTTCACTGAAATCACGTAGAATGCCTGGACACAAGAAATGGACACACGAGGATGCGTCTGAGATGATGTTTGATTACCTGATCGATGAAAATGTAATCGATTTCAGTAGATCCGACAGAAAGTAGGTGATGTGCGATTTGTACATTCGCTTCATTTAGTCTTCCGGTTTGCAGGTGTTCGTATTTGTATGTGCATATATTTAGGTATGTATGTGTGGATATTTCTGTGTCTTTGAGTGTTGAAAGGAGAAACTGAGTATTTTTAGCTGGCAATGTTGTTGTGAACATGTCTAAACCTTTGTGACGATTCTGTATTAAAACGAACGTACATACATATGAGCACTTGCGCTTATACAAGGTTTGCGCAACATATCAGTTACCTCTTTTTCTTTCCAAATAATTAACAAGCTTTGTTAAAGCACTGGTTCGCGGGAAAGCAAGCAACTGTGGAGCTGAAGATGCAGAAAAGGCTTACCTTTTCGATATCGTCGCTAACACAGTATGTAGGTTTTAGCTTTCCCCTGTAACGTTTAAACGTACGTCTATATGTATATACTCATACTAATGTGTACATACATACTGTGGCCACGCCCGCGTTCAGTTCATGGAGCGTATGCGTGGTGAAGCCCAGACCTGTTGAGATAAGGATGATGAAATGTTATGATTTCGATATCGATGATAGTATAACACGTGCACTCATGCATTACTCATGAATACATACACTTTCACACGTCCTTACAATACGGTACGCATGCATCCATGCTCTTCTTTGATTATTTGAGATCTGTCTTAACCCAAGTTCGTCTGGTTTTGTAATTTTGTCTTTAGAGAAATAGTATTGATGTTGACAAGTTTGACTATCTCCTCCGCGACGCAATGCATGTAGGATTTAAAACTGGTATGGTGGATATGTGTTTATGCCTGTGTGTGCGTTTGCATAATATCAGATTGAGTTTGATGAGTAGATTTGCTCGATCTTGTGCTAGGCATCTACAAAAAACCAAGTTATAGTGAGCATTTCGTATTTTCCCACTCTCTCGCCCCACCCCGACCCCTTGCTTGCGAGTGTGGCATACCAATCCTGCGCCACGTTGCGTGCTCAGAAGGGGATTGCTGACCAAAATGTTTCCCCTGAACTGAGTAACTCAGACTTCAGCTATCAGCGTGTGATGGACTCTAGTATGGTCATCGACCAACAAATCTGCTTCCAGGAGAAAATGGCGTACAATATCTACGACCTATATCACGTCAGATTTAAACTTCATAAGCTTGTATACAAGCACCGAGTTGGTATGTACAAGTTGGTATATTCGCAAATTTTATTGTGCCCTTTTGCAGACAATTTATTGCAATGGAAATGAAAACTATCAGAGCACATGACAGTGTGTATTATCTAGTGTATGGTCAGATTTTCCTTCATTTACAAATACCGTTCTTTTATGTATGGATGCATGCATATATCTCAAACATCAGGTAGAGCAGTGGAAAGAATGATGGTCGATGCAATGGTAAAAGCGAATCCTGTGTTGAAATTTAGTGATGCTATCTACGATCCAGTCAAGTTTCAGGACCTGACAGACGCCACAGTGGTGAATGATATATACCGCTCGAAAAGACCGGTGTGTCACATATATATATGCACATGTACGCACACATACGTACCTTGGTTATTGTTAGCCATTCTATACAGTACAGTCTTGTAGTCTTTTACTATTACCTATGTTTATCTTTCTTGATCGATTCAAAACATAAGTGTAAAGCCGCTCTCACGAACTTTTGTTTGACTGGGCTTTCCCGCACACGGGACAATATCAGGAGCTAGAAGGGGCACGCAAACTCATCCAGAGAATTAAGCGTAGGGACTTGTATAGGGTATGTTCGAATCAGTATTTTACGCTACAAATACACATACGCAGGCAGCATATATGAGAGAGAGTGGGTGCTACTGACATGCTATATACCACGATGACTCAAGCTTGATTTCAATGAGTTACTAATCGATATAATAATTCTTCATTTGAATACATATTAGTGACACGTAGCACTACTCTTGGAAATGAACGCTTTGAGAGCTTTCCAATACACTGATATGTTCATTCACGTCATACATTTCCTATTTTCTTTGCACAACCCAATGACATGACTTGTTAGGTGGTGGACGAGATAGCCGTCACAGATGCAAATCGACGACAGCTTTCGGTACCCATACTTGTGTTGTCGGTTTTGTACACTGTGGAAAAATTGAATTGAAGTAAACTTCAGTGTGTGAGTGTATTTTCTATATTTCCATGTCACATTCAAAGTGTTGTATCTTTGCATCACGGTACGTACGCTACAGTATGAAGTTTTAATTATGGCTGAATCCTCATCCTAGACACATAAAGTGTGTTCCTGTCTCTGGAAGCATTCTTTGACTGTAGTTATATCAAAATGCTTAAATCACGTTCTATTTAGATAATGCGCCTGATGTTGTATACTTTGATTTTCAATGTCTATCATATCAAATGAACGCTGATTTCCCGAAGTAAGAAAATATATGCATAATGTTGTTTGAATCTATTTGTGGATTTTCGAATTACGCGGTCGTGGTGTTTGTTTCTAGGATATCACTACTGAAGCCATTGCTGCTGCGGGCGAGGGATCATGGAACTTAAAGGTCGTAGATAACCGTAAAATTGTTTTTTTTCATATAGTTTTTGTCGTTTTGGTACATATAAAGGTCACACGATGACTGACAGCGAAACTCGTGTCATTGCATGACATTGTGCGTATTCAAACGTCACTTTTCAAATCAACTCCTCAAAGTTGTGTGCTTTTGGTTGATCTGACGATACTATTAATACTCAAATCTGGGTGCGTTGGGTGACATACAGTGTTATTTTTTCTGCTGAGTATATCACATATATATTCTTTTTAATCAACTCCTCCTATCCGGGTGTATTGTGTTAAGTAGTGCATTTGTATTTTTGACGCCCAAATAGTGGTGTACACGTATGCTCACACACACGGACACATATACGCCAATTCTTTGCATAGCCCGAGGATATTCATATTGATCGAGTAAAGACGAATTATGCCATGAAAGACGCGAACCCCGTCGACAGTGTCAGGTTCTTCTCTCGTTGGGATGCCACAAGTATGTATTTACTTGTTTATTTCATGTAGTGAGTTGCGATCGTACAATACACCAACGTGGTTTAAGCCAGGAAGCACGTTTGTATCTACGCTTTATTCTCTATGTATGCTTGTCGTGAGATCGGGCAATCTTGTCAGTAAAAAAAACAGCGATGTGCTTGTCGTTATGTGCTAGTTCCCCAAAATTCGCTAAACTCGCTCAAACTTCTAATACATATTATGTTACTATATGATTATGAATACCTTCCAATGTGACAACAACATGGGTGTCTATACTAGTTCTAATAGTGTACAAATTGGTGAATTAGTCTGAACACTAGCCTGGATAAAGAGAAACATCTCAACGCATATGTCACGTAGACATGCCCATATTTATGTCACTCGTAAATATGGAAGCTTGAGTTTGACATGTTAGTCGTACATAGATCTTCTCACATTATATCGTGCTATTTTTACTGAGTACGCAATCATATCGTCGGAACTTGACTGATTATGTACACGCTTATGTACCCATTTTTCTCTCACTACTATATGATTCGTGTTCAATTATTCTCCAATCCGTGTAGCGTCATTCACGATATCGAAGGAGCAGGTCAGCGGCCTGTTGCCTGAAAAATTCGAAGAAGAATACATGAAGATATATAGCTGTGATAACGATAAGGTACTTCCACAATAGTCTGTATGTGTGTGGACATGAGTCTTTGTGTATGTAGGTACATTTACCCCATTGGTTGACTTTTACTTTTTCGCATTTTTATGTAATCTATTGACAGACATACTACGTACAACAAGCGGCAAGAAAAGTTCTGGAGAGAAACGCACCAGGTATTATAAAGTCTTGTCGATCTGGACTTACAATTCCGTCGAAAGAGACCCCAAGTCTGAGGAAAGGCATGCCTCCAAGCACTCCTTCATTTAGCCGCTCAAATCCGAGCACAAACCCAAACACGGCCGTTAAGAAACCACGAACAGATGGTGTCATGCAAAACTTGTTCTCCATCACTGAGTAGATATCATCCACAAACCAGCTTTTATCTCGACACTTTCTTTGTTGATCCAAATAGAATATTCGACAATCACTGAAGTTTACGATGCGTTTACACTCATCTCAAAGTAGAATTGGAAACCCTTCTTTTAGTCCGTGTTCGCAAATCTAGCTGTCGATATGGTTCGGCCAAGATGGACGGGGTGATGAAAATGACAAATTAGAACGATTTGTAAGAGTTGGAGATCCATTGTACATTTTTTTTTGCTCTGCTATTTTGATAAAAGGATGAATTGGTCCAGCACACTGCATACAGTGAGAGTACTACCTTATCTCATTCCCTGTGTATTTCTCATTGTTATGTCCTGCATGGTGGAAGTGGCGGTCATTGAATCTAGAGTAGCACTGAAAACTTCACTTGCAATCATATAATTTTGTATTTGCGAGTCCTCGCGTTCTAGTAAGCCTTCTCCAGTGGGAAATCCAACGACTTCGGCCCAAACAGATTGTTAATGTATTAGTATAGTGGACGTATTATCAACGCTTCTTGCATAATTTAGTAGAAGTTGTTTCCTATTGTGCCCGGTAAATTATACCTGATTTCAACAGCATAGTACTCTGATTGATAAGCCTAATATGTTGAACATTTCTCTACAATCCCGTAGGAAAACTACATTACATAACCAATTCGTAAACAATTCTGCCTCTCACGTACTCATTGAGTCACGGGAAAAACAAATATTTTTCTAGATTAGTGTATATACAGCCTTATCAAGTCAACCATAATGTATTTCATTAGAGCTTACCAACGTGGTACGGTTCCCACTCAGTCCAGAAGAACTCGCCAACCCTTTTATCCGCAATATTGAACGATCGTTGTAATAAACTATTCAAATACAGTACAACTATTAAGTTGAACCTTTCAAGCTGTGTATGCTGGAGGCAAGATCAAAAATTCATTCCTTTTGCCACTCCAGTTTTGTTCTGGATGGAAAACGTATTCGCCTTACTCTCAACACTCGGTCTCATTTACAAGGTTACGTAGTGATAATATTTGGAGACAGAATAAACACCTTCAAGTTAGGAGAGTCTTGTAGAACGGATAGCATCTTTATCGCCAAATGTCTTATGGGTGTGTCAACAACATGCGGCAGGTATTAGAGATCATGAATGTGCATTCGGATTTTATATCTTTCAACCGTGGTATCGTTGACGAGTCCTCTTGTGCGGTGTGAAGTACAGTTGCGGTTGGTAAACCATCGAGTATTATGCTGAATTGAAATACGTCGAACTATGTGAATTATAACAGTTATTCAACTTTTAACACTGGTGATGAAATCGCCTTGATGTATGGAAATTAGAAGTAATGATTCCAGACTAGATATCGTCATACAAGTTTAGTATCTCTCGAGTGTTCTTTGTTTGAGTTTACTTGGAAATCTTAATAGCGCTAATCTAAATACGTATGGAAAATGTCCCACCAGACACATGTAGTAGTGAACGAACAAGCTGACGGTACGTCTTATGCCATTCAAGTCGTTCGGTACGAACGACTTGATATGTTACATCTCGCCATGGTTTATCGTTCCAAGGGTTGAATATTGTTATTTACTTACATGATGATGCACTTTGATCTGTCTTGTCGGTGACACAAATTTTCACTGTTGGGAGGCCAGTTAGGAGATTAACTAACAGAGTGCCTTTTGATTATGTGAAAACTGTTCACTAATGGATAGAATGTTTCAATACACGGTTCAAACGGTGTGGTGGTCGCATACATGCGTATTCACCAGGGTCTGAAAGTAGAAAATGGATTCCATCGAGTGAGATACAACCGATAATGTTAATGATGGTTTGGAGTTGGTTGTATATAGTTTTATATGTGGAGATTTTTCAGCTTACTTACTATTACAAACCGAAATCAAGTCCTGTACTACTGTAATCGAACTCAACCCTCGTACTACTGTAGCCAAACTCAACTCTCGTATAAACGGAATCAACTCCCGTACTACTTCGCAGCAAGAGTGACAAAACCAAAAACTCTCTGCCACGTATACAGACTCATACGATATATTCTGGAGCAAGCAAGACGAATACGCTGCATAATATTATCACGACAGATATTCTAACCTGATAAAGCTAAAGAACTTGGCACCCACACAGACCCAAAACAGTGTTAATTGTGTGTACGATACACAACACTGGAGAACAGCTTCTTTGTGGGAAACTAATTTAGAAATGAAACACCTACAACTCGCTAAATTCAGTTATAGTAGTACGCGAGTTTAAGTTTGGTTATAGATATACGAGTTAGATAATTTCAAATAACAAGAGTGATAAATCCTTTGCAGACGACTTAAATGAACAGAGTACTGTAAAAGGTCGAGATAACTTTGATGTATCGAGCATTTGAGGATTATCCCCTGTTCTATCGATTTGTGTTGGAATACCATTTAATGTTTACCAACAACTCTAAATCTTACTTACCCCTTACCAAAACAGGAGTTGAGTTCGGTTATCCATGTTGATCAGTACAACCTGATAGCACGAGGCGGCAGCGACATTGACACATTGACAAACACGCACACACATCACACAAAAAACAAAATCAAGATCTGTGGTTTACTTCTGTTCCACATATAATTAATATTACTTACTATTCACTACGCTCCACGAGTGTATCCTCGTACCAAAGGCTATTCATGACGCTTTTAACGAAGTGGGCACCCACTCTTTCTATTGCTCCTGATAATAAGAATGTAGTGGAAGTGGACGTGCTGTTGACAGGTTTTGGCCCGTTCGAAGGCCATCCAGTCAATGCTTCGTGGGAGGTGATCAAGGGTCTCAAAGGCCATGACGTTTGCGTGGTGTGTACGAATCTGTGAAGTGTAGTGATATTTTTGCAATCAGTTTCTTTCCTTGCGCTTTTACTGGTTTGGTAAATCTATGTACTTTTGTTTGCTTGAGTTATGAACCGGTTCAGCTTACGTCGAGTGTAAAGTAATTACAGAAAGATAACCATATAGTTAGTCATTGGCGCTCCTTCTTAAAACTCATGTGCTTTCAATAAAGGCACGCTTTTACGATCCAGTCTTATTAACGATTTTCTAAACTGAATGTATTAACCATTTGCTGAACTGAACGCCTATATCTCGTAGACCTGGAAGGCACTGGCTAGTAGTGAGGAATTAACTCGTACGTGTCGGGCAAAAGTACACGTTCACCAAATGCCAGTCGTATGGGACGAGGTAGAACAGCTGTTGCCAAAATTACATAGTGAAGTCTTACCGTATGCGTTACCTGAAAAGGACATGTCGAAAGGAGAGGGGCGTCAGAGTGTGTGTATACACGTGGGAGTTGGCCGACCAGGGTATGTTAACAAGACGCGCTCTCTATTGTTTTTACATGCACTAGCTACACGGGAGTTAGAATCCACAATCACGAAGAACGGGTGATTGTAGTGGCTAACAGTCCAATGGTGTAAGTTACTTATTTAGATATTTTCTAATGAAACTGCCCCTTTCCTATTCACAACCCCTTTCCTATTTACAAGAGTGCATACTACTTAATATATAATACAGGCCATACAAACTTTCTTATCACTAATTCGAAGTCTATTCTAACAGTGCTATAAGGATTGAAACACACGCATACAACAACGGACACCAAAAGGTTGATGTCACTGGACAGCTCCCCGCGAAGGCAAAGAATGGAGCATGTGTTATAGGTACAGGCGACATCTATACAGTATCTTCTTTGTGGTAGTCTCGATATGGCGAAAGTATATACCGTGTGCATATTTGATCATTTTCTAACCATTCCTCCTTATTGCATATCGCACATGTAATGAGGAAACCATGAAATAGGTGGGGTCGATCTTTTAGTGACGTCTGTCGATGTGGATTCAATAGTGACAGAATTGCAACCATCAACCTCAGGACTGAAAATAGAAAGATCAGGTACACTGATAACAAATGACTATTGTGGAAATGAAGAAGTTTTGTCGGATTATATGATTGTTTAATATCATATCTCTTCCTTGAATATTATTGCATCACAGATGACGCAGGGCGCTACCTATGTAACTTCTCGTTCTATCTGTCGCAGTGTCTTACAGGTAACAAACTACCAGTACTGTTCATCCATGTCCCACCGATTGGAAGTCCATTTACACAGCAACAGTTGACGGAGGGAGTGCAGGCCATCATAGAACGCGTAGTTGCAAGCTTTTTAGTGGAAAAAAGCCAGAACTACTTGCATTGAAGAATCAACGTGTACAAATCAATTGCAACTAACATGATGTATATATGACAAACAACACTTTGTAACTACGGCCGTATACGATAAAATACAGAACACTAGAAACAAATTACTAAATTTTGTCAGCAAATTAAACTTGAAAGAAGTTTCAATAATGCAACTCCACTATCCTTCTGCAGAGACAAATGTAGGCGCATAGCAAATGCTGGACTATATTCACACTCCTCCCGTTTTCAACGTGCCACAAACAATTGTAATCCAAAAAGATGTATTTAGGACAAACATTATTTCACCTACCTCCATATACGAGAAAATGATGAACACTAACAGTATCTAAATCTTATCGGCAAATTAAATATATACATAAAAAGGTTTCAATAATGAAACTACACTATCCTTCTGCAGCGAACATGTAGGCGCATAGAAAATGCTGGACTATATTCACACGCTCCCGTATTTCAGATTGCCTTGAACACAAATAAATATATAAGAATTTGTACACCAAAAACATACTGCATGTGAAGATTGAAGGATAGCATCACAGATTTACTAATATAAGGGGCATAAGATTTAATATACTTAAGCACTCTTCTTGATCTTAGCAAGCTCCTTGTTGACGATCTGGGATCTCTTCTTGCGGTTGATCATAACCTGGAAGCGTTGGAAGTCGGTGGTGTTAGCGCGGGCCTCACGCTTGGCAAGCTTGCCAGCCCAGGTGGATGCGCTCCACTTCTTCTCAATCTCGGAAGCTTCCCACTGTTTCTTGACGATCTGATCAATTATCCAACAGATTAGATAACAACATTAGTACGCCGGAGTGAATATTTAAATACATATGAATACTTGGACAACTTTCATAACATCATACCTTGGATCCAGCGGAGTGGGAGAATCCCTCAACCTTCAGCTGGGTGATCGAAAGACGCTTGAAGGAAATCATTTGGCGTTTCATACCGGGACCATCGACGAGGGCCTAAGCATGCATATTAATAGATCATCATCAGTACGTGTGAATACTTGATGAAAATCAGCAAATCGATTACGAATACTACTACTACTGGAAGAATCAGAAACCCAGAAAAGTACAGTCAAGGGGTATGTAAATAAGCCCACCCTCATCAAATTCTATTCATCACTTCCTCCAGTTTACGACTAATCCTCACGTATCACTCGAGGTTTCCACGACTACTATATATAAATATTAGAGCCGCATCATTGGATATAATATATTGCCTTACTATCAAAATTGTGAGCATGAAAATACTTACGCGGCGACCGTCGACAATATCGACAACAACGCAAAGCTTGTTGATCTCAGATCCATAGTTGACCAAGCACACTCGGCCGACCTCTACAAACCGTGAAAAACCCTGTGATTGGCAATTACAGTAACAAGACTTGAGAACACAGCCCAAACAAATCACGTACGCTCTGTGTATACACCAGCGCGCGTACATAGGTGTAGTGCACAAAACGTGTGAAGGTCAGTGCATCACCTCCCCATTTGAAAACAACAAATGTGGTTTCCCTATTGCTATGGTGCATGCTTCTGTCAATGAACAGCGTGAGTGGCTGATATGCGTATGCAGTGCTATACGACGCTATGTTGAATATGAATATGGGGATGCCCGTCGTTCACAAATTATTAACTTTGCCACTCAAATGCGATTTGCATGTGGCCGTTTTTTGGAAACAGGTCAACTACTAGTTTGTGCAAAGCATCTTGAGCAGTGCGATGTGATGTCCACATCGCTCCACCGAAGCGTGTTCGTGCGTGCATGCATACGTACCATGCTGAATAAGTGATGGCTAGAATGCTAAAAAGGAGTGTGTGCGGGTGTTGGTTTTGAGTTTAAGTTTAATTTTTACTGTGTTTTGGGTTGGCTTGGGTTTTGGGTGGGGAGGGACACGTTACAACGTGTACACACACGCACACACGCACACACATATACACACACACACACACATACACATACACATACACACACACACACACACACACAGTCAGTCAGTCAGTCAGTCAGTCAGTCAGTCAGTCAGTCAGTCATTCGAGTTCAGTATATTGGGCCCAACAGTAGGTACTCACAATTTTAAGTGCACATGTGAGTTGGCCAGCTGGTCAGTGGGTGGGTTCGGGTCAGGGTCAGAGGGCCGGCGGTCTCTATGTGTGTGGGTGGGATAGGCCCACTCCGAAAACATGTAGAGGACAATTAAAGAGGTCTAAATAGTTCATACCACTTCATCCTCACCAAAACACCAATTTGTATATAGTGGACAATTATAAAGTATATCGATGAGTTCCGAGTTGTATAATCATTTTATTGGGAAAATATGTTTTTTAATAATTTACAACCGATTCTTTCAGAACCGATTCCAGCATGTATTAACAACACCATGGATAGCGACCATGTCGCTTATAATTTGCGGGTGGAATTCAATGCATTCACATGTGTTGCAATACCAACCCAACTGTAGGTATGGACTGGGCCAGGCACAGATTCCGTAGCGTGGGCTCTGTGTGTATGTGTGTGTGTGCGTTTGTGTGTGTGTGTGTGTTGTGTGTGTG